>NW_019775417.1:412683-424345 GCF_001039355.2 Lingula anatina | reverse complement strand
TTTTTTTTTTTAATTGGTCAGATTGCTAAAACTGTCATATCTGGCTTTCCAACCAGACTATGTATCTTGGCACTAGCCAAACTCTGAGAAAATTTCATAAAAACAAAATAGCTACTTGCCAAGAGATTAAAGGTGGCAATAAATATGGAACAAAATCCATCCAATATTTTCCCCAGTGACAAGTGCTACATGCCAGAACAATGTACAAAACATGATAGTACACCATAAACATTAAAAGCATGTAAAAAATCCGTGGGAAGTACAATAGTGGAAAAATCTACAATCAAAACAAGAATATCCTAAATGGTGGTCTTCCAAATAGGTTCACATGCTGTTTGCAAAAATCACACTGCTGGTTTTAATTAGGGACACATTTTTTTTTACCAAGCAGACCTCCATGGAGCAGAACTACAATCCCTATGTATCCAATTCAATCAAAATCACTCTCCAGACAATACAGCAGACAGTTTGACTGAAAAATCTAAAGATACTTACTGATTTGGCGTCAAATAGATACTTGAATCTCAGATTAATCAATGATGCCTCTAACAAGAAAAATGCAGTCTTATTGCACAGTTAAACTAATTATAAACAAGAAAAGGAGTCTCTCTAGGTAAACTGGTGAGGTGGTTGCAGTAGACCACCTTTATAGATCAGACTGAAAAAAACTAGCACCCCACATTGGTTAACCACACAAAAGCCTTAAGGTATGATGTTCTATACAAACAAGCAACTCACCAGAGAAACATCATAATATTCACACACAAGGCATGGATTTCCATTGCTAGTACATTATCGACGGAAATGTACAAATCTCCATCAAAGATTCCGCCCTGGTAATCAATAGCTGAGGTATGTGATATTCCCCTACTGGTAGATTAATTTGCAATTAAACAATGGAATAAATCCGGTAAATGAAGTGTTTCTCACATGCAAGATTAGAGCACAATTCTCTTACTCAATCTGGTATATAATTGTTGAGTATCTGGAATGTACACATCAATAGGAAACTAATGAGTGTGACATAAACGAGCTATGATCAAACAAAACTTAAGAATGTTAAACTGTGCCATACTTTTTCTTTTTAACAAGTAAATTTCAACTGTTTAACACCAATTGTAACTGTATATGTAACATACCTCAGGTTCAATGTAGCCTTTGGTCTCCCAATATTTTACGTCATTCGCCCTTTTAATTACACTGCCTCTGATAAGCCACATACCTTAAAGCTAGGCTACATTATATATATATATCTATATATATCCTCATATAAAACTTCATTATCTTCACAACCTAAAACCACCAATTCAAGAGCAATCTCATTGTGCATCACCAATAAAATGTGACGTTATAAATTTTTGAACCCTACTGCTTAAGTCAATTTTTATCTAATAAAACCAAGACATAATCCATGCAAAACATTTAGCTCCCTTTCAGACACCATGAAATGCTTAATTCTAGAACCATTAGGCTAAAGCATAATGCTCCATGAAATATAGTAAGTAAAAACTGTTAACATATTAATTTATCTATTTTTTTCATCAATTTCTTAAAGCTGCTTAATCAAACCCTTGGTCTTCATACATTTCACTGTGTTTGACTCATTTATAAAAAAAAACTTGAAACAGATACTTTATGGAAATCATGCAAGATAGCCTAAAGTGAGGCTGTTGTCACTATATGACATAATGTAGGAAAGTGACACACAAAAAAGTGACACACAAAACATGGTGAACATGCACTGTTGAACAAAGGACTACTTTATTTTAAAGAACTTCAGAGAAAACAAACAGAAATATATCCGTGTATAAATTTTGTCAGGTTTCATTCCTTGCTGCACTGCAGTCACTAGTCTGCTACGATTTCTGATCATCCTCTCCTACAAACCCCACAAAATCTCTCAGTTTTACGATGATTCACAAAACTTCTGATCTATCTCAAACGATTCTCATTTTCTCTCATACACATCATAATGCAATGTGTACAGACAAGTCAAGAATACAAATCTGCTTGAGAAATTGTATTTTTATATTCAAGAAAACAAAGTACTAGTATGCAACTGAAACGTTAATACTAACGAATTTACCTACCAAGTGCGTCGCCCGACTCAACAATCTCGGTCTCTTAGTAGGGTGTCACAGTCCCATGTTTATCAAGAATTACCCTCGTCCGAATAACATATTTGCATTAGTTGTAAGAAGTAGTACGAATATCCCAAAACAAACTCCACTCGAACCGTTATGAAGTTTTCCACTGCTACTTTGCCACACATTGCATTATATACTTACATTCTGCAACAACACCATCACTGATTCTATTCTTCGCCCTTTCTGGGGATCAGCTGGCGTTTTTCACACAGTTTCTAGGGTGCAGTCTTTCATGAAACGAGGAACAACAACAAAACGTCTATACCCACTTGATCAATATGGCGAGTTAGTTTACCTGACGTCACTTCCGTAGTTCCCAGTTTTAAAATTCCCAATTGCAGTAGATGTGCTCTAAAAACACGCACTGTTAACACAAGTTGTTACCTGCATTGATCTAGCGTTGTTGTCCCAAAACTGGAGCGATGATTCACAGCGTTAAATATCACCTCGTTATTAATAACATGTGACAAGCAGAGAAAATCGGCTCTTTGTTTATAAACTTGACTGCGTAGTAGATTATGCATTCTGTAAATTAATAAGGCCATGTAAAATGAGCAAAATTTCCCTGAACATCACCTAGGTACAGGTATACATACGCGACAATCCAATCATATCCAAAACTTTTGAGAAATTTACGATCTATAAATCCATTTTCGAAAAAAAGATATCAATTTTACCGTTAGACCTACATTATGCGTGAAATTCGCCAATCTCCATCACGAGTGAGACCCAATAACTAGTAGAAAGAGATTTTATAGAACGTAATTTACTACTGTTTTGGATATACTAGTAGTTTATTGGGAAAGAGTGTTGAAATTACCAAGAATATATATTTGCTATATAATGGTCCTATAGATCTGACGCTTTAAGTTTACAGGTCTACTGGTATTTTTCTAATGTTCCTATATATTTGCGGGTTTGATAGGTGTTTTCTTAGGTAATACAGCAAGGCCCATCCTACAGAACGGCTTCGGTTAGATCCATTTCCCTCTAGAAAGGTTATTTCTAATTTCTTTATATAAGCGGATGTCTGTAAAGCATGAAAGACTTTGAAGTGGGCTGTTAGTTCTCCCCGTTCTGCAGATAGGCCTATTGGGTGGCCATGGCTCAAAACAATACATATTAATTCCAAAGTTCAATAATTCTTACGGTTTTGAAGATATTGCAATGAAATTTGGGATATTTTAGGAAAATGGTGTTTTTAATAAATGCTCAAGCCAAAAACTGCTGGCCTATGTGACGGCTGGTGTGACCCCTGACAGGGGCCAGTATCTCTGTCATGGCACTTTCCAACATGTTTTCTTTCTTTTCTTTTTATTTATTTATTTTTTTAATTTGAGGGAATCGTCAAAACTTTTTCGCTTTAACACTTGAAATTTTCAGGATTGGACAATAGTAACGTATCAAAAAATTTCAATACAAAAGCTTGTGAGCTATTGGAGTTATTGAACATTGAAATTAGTAATGTTTTTTATAAGAGTCGCCATTTGACACGGACTTTAGACAGTCTCTCAATGTACACTCTGCTAGAGATCTAGCACTGGCTGTTACCAAGTTTTTATGCAGTTTTGTAGGAGCTACAAGACCTCTGAGGGGAGAGCACTGAGAGCACAGATAATATACTCCGGGACCTAGGATCCCAAAAAGGTTTGGCGGAGGGGACATTTAAATTCATTTTGAACGGTGGTTTACATTTTTTAATAAATTCCATCCACTGGCAATGGATTTATTAGCTTGTATTTTAAAAAGTATGTTAAAACTGGCATCACGTTTGATGTTGAATAATACGTTTACAGAAAAAATATGAAGTCATACGGGTTTAATGTTAACTCGTGGTGCAATTTTATAACATGAAGTGTAAAATTATGTCCAAGTTAAAAGCGCATAACAACTTTCCAGAAACATCTGTTGTTCTAAAACAATGACAGGTTCAAAAACCGAAACAAACTGGTTGACTTATTCCAAGGTCATCCCGTTTTGTTTGTTTGTTTCATTTTTTAGCACGTTTACTGTTGAGCTATTAATATCCGTGTTCGCAAGAAGTCTGGAAACAAACTACTCAACTTCCTGATAAAATTTGACAGACTTCCATATGTTAGATGACGCACAGCATCACAACTTAGGAGCCTTTTAAATATATAAGAACTGCTGTTAATTCACTCCCCCTTCACTATTACTTTATATTTCCTTATGCTTGTAACTTGTGTTTGATGAAATGATGGTTTTGAGAGCATTTTGTTGCCATTTGTAGTTTTCCCTCGAAGTCAACTTTCATGGTAGAGCATCAAGGTGACCTTGCAGTTCATTTTGCCGCATGCTGAATGCGGGCTGTTTTGGCTGTCTGTCTCATAACGAAGGCGTAAACAACACAGCTTCTATAGTGCCTCATCTTATTTCACTGTCCAAAAGGATGTGGTTGTAAACTTCCGCAACCACCTATAACCCCCACCCACCGCATTTTAAACTCTTTTAACCGTTTTGAAGCTGTCTACAAACTGGGATTCGACATCCTTGTTAATAAAATGTTCTGCAAATACATGTATCAAACTACCTACTGCACCACAAGATTTTCACGGGGTTTTGTTGGTTGGGGAAAGACCCACGAAATAGGGGAAGAGATTTTCATTGGGTGCACTAGCAAATTATTATCTGTTAACACACACACACACACACACACACGTTTTGTTTTCATACCAGGTAACTATGACAAATAAGGATTTTTTCAGTACTTATGTAAGCATTTATGTCGGAGCTTACACTTGCTAAAAAGTATGGATTATTCAGAAACAATACCATAAGTGTGATAACAACAAGACCAATCCTAGAAAAAATGTATTATTCAGTTCCTTTAGATATGCAGAGCTTCTACCAATTTTCAAATTGGATGGATAGATTTTGAATGGCAACTGCAGACGTCAGCCACAGAAACGTACATTTAGGCTACTAACTCAGACTTATCACACATTCCTTACCATCTACCAGTATTTTGTGCATTACTCAAGCATTACCGTCAGTATTCCTAACTTGAAAATTGTTTTCCAATTATTGCTTAAACTAGGTACATGTACGTCAATGGTTTTGTGAAAATTAATAAGAAAATTGAATATGTTTCCAGTTTTCAAAATATCCTGTTTTTAGCAAGAGTAGATAGGTAATTTTAATATTTTCATGTAGATAGGATAGGCGATATAAATCTGGATTCATTCTGAATGCGAAAACTACTGTTACATGTGTTTAAGAACAATTAAGAGGTTTGCAGCAAAGTAAAAATGGTACGTCGCTTCTTCCTCTACCAGGGTCACAATTGGATTTTTACGAGATATTCAAAGATAAATCTCACAATTATCTGCAGTACACAGTAGAGGAAAGAGCACATAATTACTACTGTGTAGTATACAGTACAGGAAAGAACAGATAACTACTACTGTGCCCCCTGGTAGAGATGCCCGCTCCCCCCCCCCCCCCCCCCCCCTCTTCTCGGTATCCTAGCTGTGTCTGCTCCATGGACAACTTTTAAGGTAGAAAAGGGATGAGTACATTTGTACTTCTTTGCTGTAGAAAAATTTTCCGCTCATTTTCCCAGATTTACTTTTCACGAGTGACATTCTGGAACATTCACGGCAGTACTGAGGGTATCTTGTTACAGAGCTTGGCAGCCAGTTCTACCAAGCTGTGCATTTCACAACCATTACGCTGTGACGTAGCGGCGACTCATTGGCTGTTTTCACACGGCCCTCTAACTTCCATTCATTGATAAATCCTGTGATCTTTGACCCCACTTCCTTTTATAGCAAAGAGACCGTGACGTTTCAATGATGAATATTTATGACCAATGAAATCTCTCAGAAACTCAGAAAAATCAATATAAGAGCGATTTCTGTGTTTACGTGTCTCAGAATAAGATTCAGCGTTTCAAAACAAAACAGACTGTCGACTATACTAGTAAAACGTTTAACGGAATATTTTCAAGATTAACAAGACATCAAGACAGAATCTGAGAAGCGGAAAAGGTATATTTACTCTATGTTTATAAACATTAGTGCGTAAACTACCGCGTGTACGATTTACAATACGAACATTGTGTCTCCGAATACAGGTACCCTATGTTTTTTATTATAGTTTTATGTATGGGCTAATAATACACATGCTAAACGTGATATATATGTATATGTTAGATAAAAATGTATCAGATATGGTATGTCTTAATACNTGTTTCCAGCTGTGTACTGACAGCATTCCTTTACTTAAGCATTTTTTTTTTTTTTGGGGGGGACTGTTTTTTTTTTTTTTCGCCCTCTCGCACCGATTTTGGGGTACTCAGAGGATGTCATCCATAAAAATAAAAAAGTGTGGCCTAAACAAGTATTTATGCCAAGGTGACCAACCGTAACGGACCAGCTACTACTATTTCTACCCCCTGCTGACTTACGTTTTGTATACTCAGAAACAAGACATTCCCATGTAATTGTGATATAATAATGTATTGTGAGAAGTCAATAGACAAGGGCAGCTGCTCTGTTTATTATAAAGCAGAGATAAAGGACAGGGCACGTGGGATGGTCGCGGACTCGATTCATCAGAGTCAGACCACGATGTGCGGATGTAAAATTAGCATAATTCCAGGAAGGGTTAGAGGTCGGTTAAATATCGGAAGTTTGTTGGATATAAAAGGGAACCACTTCAATGTGGTGGTTTCAGTGACTGTTTACAAATCAACAGCGCGGTAAGCGAGGCCACATCATAAAAATCAATAATCTATTTAGGAGCAGGTCTGTGATCGGTAGACAGCATACGCAGTTACGAGAACGACCATCAAAACGCAGGTAAATTGTAAAATAATGTTGATAGCAGCTCAGATATTAACTTCGTTCACTTTATTACTCGACTGAATTCAGTTAATTTGTAGCTTTTGTCGGCCGTTTGTAAATTGTTAAGTCTTTGCATTTGCAAACGCGTACATGTATGTCAATTTTAAGGGAAATAGTGTTATGTTTATTATTGGCTGCAAACTGGCATTAAATCAGTGAAGATTCAGGTAGGCTTGCCAAAATTGCCTTCGTCTCTGTGCGAGTAATTTACTATTGATTCGGCGGGTGAAAGCCAGTACTAAATGCCACACTGAAGGAATTTGCGTCATAGAGCTATTCCTGAGAGGGCGACTATGTCCTCTACTGCAAGCGTAAATTGAAAAGAAATCCAATTTTCTTGCTTGAAAAGTTGTTGCGCTTTATATCTTGGAGGTGTGCCAAGATTTCTACTTTCTCCCCAAATATGTTAATAATGATTCCCAAAGGCTTAGAATACCTATTTACTCAGGCAGGACGTAGTCAGAAGAGAGCGAGTCACTGTCTGCGCTATGAACTGATAATAGGCCTAAGGATATGAACAATATTATTTTATGGGTTTATTCCAATAAATTCATACAGGACAACATTTTTGCATCAAGAAGTTTAGTTATTGATGACTAATACAGCAACTTGGTGGATTTCTTTTGGTTTCTGGAAAAATCACCAATATTCCCCTCTTGATATTAGAAATTTGAAGAGCTGAATGATAGGTCTAAACTGCACCAAGTGGCACCGTTTGCCCTCCAAAACACTGACCCCCCCCCCCCTTCAAATAATCCTGGATCCATCCCTGCAACATGCCCATTCAAAATCTTGTTAGCTTCATGAGCTGTAAAAACTTCATATTTTGAGAATATGCTCTTAATATTGTACAACGGCAAAAATAGGTGATGATGAATAACTTTGGGGACTGTATTACTTGGAATAAATGATCAAGAAAATGCACTTGAATATATATATATATATACTGTTGTGATGGTAGAATTAAGTTGCAGGTAATGCTGGTTAAACTTTATGGTATTTCGAGTCTTTAAGTTCTTTTAATGTAGAAAGTAGATGCCACTGTAAGACCTGTTGTCCATTGATTTAATATCAGAAAAGTTCATGTAAAAATATTAATGGAATCAACATGCTATAAAATATTTATGCTACACTCTTTGTTCATTACTTTTTGTAAAGGGATATATGGCGAAAGTTGAATGTCCCAAGTGAAATAATACTCAGTTTTTTTTATCTGCTGTTCTCTGGGATAAATGCCTCTATAGATTGTATCAGACAACAATGTTATCATCTCTCACCAGCTAACCACTCATCACTGAGATATTATTTCAAAGATATTATATTATTTAGAAATTACCCTGGTGAAATAGCTGACAATAATATAATACCATGCTGGTTTTACTGGTCTTTGATGAGGTACCTGTATATTGCATGACTGATGTCATCCAGATGGATACCTGTGTGGGTGAATTAATTAATCCTGTAAATATGTCAGCCATTCCTCAATTTTTCAGTGAAAAGGTTCATTATTATGTCTGAAATGAATAGCTATAAACATCACATGCGGAAGATGAGCAATTAACACACTGAGTCAAAAGTTGACATTGGAAAGGTTTAAAGGACAGTTTTTTAATGTGAGTGTGCACAGCATTAGAACAACTTACGGATGGTAAACCATGTAATACCACGCTACATTGCATTTTAAATTCGTTTTTTCCTTGATTTGTATGCAATGGATAGAGCACAGCGCTAACAACTTCACAACAAAACACAATCTACCTGCATCATGTCATCTAATGGATAACTGATGCTTTCTATAAAATAAACATGTTTACAAACAACAAGTGAAAAGATACACATGCACTTTGATAATGTTCTTTAACCCGAGTGGTTTACCAGTACATCAAGGTTACCAAGGAAGGTGAAGTTTGCTGTTGATCTACATGTAAATTCCAGGGTATATTCATATTTAAAGCATATAATACTAGACTGTTCCAGCAGGATGTGGTACTTTGCACTGTCTACATTCCACATAGGTTAGGCTGACATTGATAAATAACCTCCAGTGTTTTCATTTCAGGACATCCTGTTCTTCGAATTCTGAAAGGAAAGCACAATTATTAATTTTTTTTTTTTAATCAACATTTTACAGTGTTTTCTAAATAAACTATTTCAACTGTTTTTCAGACAAAGTTGAGTACACCAGTCCTGATCAATAAGAGTTTACACCTGGAGTAAACATGGAGGTGAGAATGTAGTTAAATAGTTTTTGAAAAGCACACTCGAATATCACTGTCAATGATATTTGCATACTTAAAGAATATTTTGATATTTAACTACACAGCCAATAATATATGTGTCTTGATATAAATCAATACAAACAATGCACCAGGATATTTGAGGAAAACAACTGCAGGCACCAGACCAGGTACAGCATATCACTTAAAGTTAACTTTTTTACAATATTCTATTAATATTGCTAGTGACATATTCTCCACTCCAGAAAAAATGCCTATGCAATACAATGCTTTTATCACACAGCTTTATTTGTTAATTGATTATTGTACTCTGTGGTTTCAAGGTTATTTTTTATTTCCCGTAGAAGAAAGCAGGCAATTATCCAGAAGTAATTGACATGGAAGATGAAGATGTTGCAAACTTCAGCAGCCAGCAGAAGATGTTGGAAAGTAATGACAATGTTTTTGATGAGATCGTTGAAGAGGATGACGATAACCGTGGCAACTGGACTGGAAGATTTGACTTTTTATTATCTCTGTTAGGATATTCTGTTGGACTGGGCAATGTGTGGAGATTTCCTTACCTTGTCTATAGCAATGGTGGAGGTAGGCAATTACTTTTTATTATTTTTGTTTGTTTGTCTGTTTTTTTTATTTTTTTTTTTATTTATTTATTTTTTTTTTATAAATTTGGGGGGGGGGGGGGTCAACATTATTTCCAACAAAGGAAATATGTAATCAGTGAATTATTATTGACCACCCATTTAAAGAAGAGAAACAGTATACAGCAGCAAAATATCATAAGAAGAAACCTTGCCACCCAGTGGTTTTATATCTATTTCTATCTAAATAAAATCAGCATTACATTTAGATATAAATAGATACAAAAATTAAGATTTAAAAAAAAATGATTAAAATAAAGACGTTCAGGTCAGGGTTTCAGTGTGGCATGATACACACAAGCACAGTGTTGTGTTCTTTTAGAATTGGTTTTATTCAGATGCTCTGACTATGCCTGGAGATATATAGCGCCTGTTTGATTTTTGATATAAAAAAGCAGAAACTTTTAACTTGAAAAGCTTTCAGATCTACTAGAAGTCTTGATTAGAAAGTAGAGTTCTCTTAAGGGCATCATTTATCAAAACAACAGCCAATGAATCCTCAAAAAATCATGTGACTTTTTATTTAATTTAAACCCCATGATGTATGTCTCTGAAGGATGTGAAAATGGTAAATATATATCTGCCATGATGCTCTTTAACAGCCTTCCTGTAAATTGATGCATAATGCATATCCTGTTCCCTTGGTAATGATGTGGACATTTTATTGGCTCACAGCTTCTGGAGTAGATATTAAATCTCCTTAATTTAGTGAAAATGGACAAAGAGCTTTTAGAAGGACTGAGAAAATGAACAAAAAACTAAAACATATTTTGGAAAAAGAGCACAAGCATTACCAAAGATGCAAGTTTACAGTGGACTGATATTTTGGTGAAAGAAGCTGACCTTTACACACACACACACACACGTACTTGTCTATGTGTACCAACCGAGGACATCAGCACAACACCATACAACCGAGGACATCTTATTCCTTGGTTAAATCAAAATAAAAACATTCAATTTAGGGTAAAATCTATTCGAGTATGAATGTTATAAATTAATTTTTTATAAAAACTAATTTTTTGCTGACAAGAATTTTACATTCTAACCGAGGACACACACGGACACACACACGGACAGACACTACACATTACAACCGAGGACATGCATGCATCTACATGTAATAATGATTGTACTTTTAATGCAAAGCAAATTTTATATAGCGTTACTTTGCAGCAATTCACATTTTTATGAAATTCTTTCATATTTAAGGTAAATTCCAAAATAACACCAGAGGTGATGATTAAATGAACAGTTATACAATATTTAATGCTGGGCTTTGCCACTTTTTTAGAATTGAAGATTATGAGATAAAACATCAATTAATTTAGGAAAAGAAAGGATACTGATGAAATAAAATAAAAGACCAAAGAAATTCGTTTTCAAACATTTTATTTTCATAATGCTTATTTTCTATTTAGCACTCTTTTATTATCATGAATTTTATATTTTGATAACACAAAGTGTCGTCCATTGGATACAGACTTGAACAGTACACAATTTTACAATTGAGGACATCATGCCAGCAGCACCCAAAATTGTGCTTTCTTCCAATTTGATGCAATATTATATAATGCTTAACAGCATAATGATCATCAATTTTTTATAATAAAATATTAGTATCATGAATATTCAGAAAATGTGACTAGCAAAGGTTTTCAGGTTCATGGAACTCCAAAGTCATACTTTGAAAATGCTAAATGTATACAAGAGAGCACTGTACTGAAATGGGTTTCTTTCCATTTTTAACTTTTTTACATAAAATAATA
>NW_019775417.1:381353-400184 GCF_001039355.2 Lingula anatina | reverse complement strand
CGTCTTCCTGAATTTCAGCCTCAATTTCCCGCCGTCTCACCTGGGCTCGTAGGGAAAGCATTCTCATTTCGTCTTTTAGCTCTTGCTCGCGATACCGACGCCTTAGTGCGGTTTCCGCTTCTTCGAATTCCAGCTGAGCATTAGCAATAGCAAGCGCTGCTTTCGTCCTTTGGGATTCCGATGCCGAACGCAAACTGTTGGTTCTGAATCGTCTATGGGTTAGTCCGAAATCTTGTAAGCTGCCGTGGTACGCCATGATGGAAATTTCCGTGGGATGATTGAGAAATGTTTTTACTTTATATAACACGCAGGGGTTATATAGGTTAAATAAAAGTCAAAGAAAAGGCATGTGTTTTTCACTGGATCTTGGTTTATTCACATGGATTCACAAGACACTTAAAAACATTTCTGCCATTCCTTTAAACTATAAATTTCAAGTAGAAATAACGGATTCAAAAGTAAGAGTACTATGTGTTCCTCCTACGAAGACACTGTGATGAATGAAACAAAGTGCAAAACTCATGGGGCACCACCCTGAATGAAAACTTGTCATTTATGCAAATGAATGCATTAGATGAGCTGGACACCAGGCTCCTCAATCACAACAAAAGTAAACTAAACCTTACAGAGGGTATAATAATATAAAATATCAAAATTAATTGTGTGAGTCAGTATTATAGAAACATTACACAATGTGTGTGCGTCACTGGCGTGACTCAAGTGTTCACTTTTTCGTGGAACGTCAGTGATACTACAGGTGGTGGTGTTCTTCACTGACAGTCTGACAGCGAGGAAGAAACTCGCCAAACCCTTGACCTAATCTTCTGCTAGGATTGTCCTCTATCGAGTCCTTCTGTTCCTCAAAACTTAAGCCTGCTCACGTGCCCTCCCTTTCCTTTCAAAGTGTCTCACAGACACGATTTGTCCGGTATTCAGTGCACACGCACCTGAAAAGGTGTGATATGACTTATAAGACCTGAGTTAAATCACGTGTAAGGTGCATAATGAATTTTAGGCCTTTACATGTTGGTTAGGATGCAATGAGTACACTGAAAATGTGCAATAGAGATACCCTTATAAATATACAGTTATACAGTGATTTACTATAACCACTCAAATAATGAAGATATTAACTACTGAGCCTGAATGACTCTTACGACTCAATTGCCAGTAGATGCGGTACTGTCTTCGAAAATTCCGATAAGAAGGGTATTAGTAAAGTACTGAAGCTAATATTTAATCTGGAGTTTCCTCTCTTTGCATATAAGTATAATAACATTTTTTCATCTATGATTATTCTTCGGCCAAGTTTTGTATGGTATTTTTGGTATATTAAATGCTTCGTACGTTGTGATGCGCAGATCGTTGCATAGGAAGGACGCCGTGAGAAAGTGTTTGTAGATAATAGATTTATCCACGGTTTTTTATGGGGCATAATTTGGCGATTAAGGGGAAAATGTCTGTAATTACCAAGAAAAATCCATTTACAATACAAAAAAGCCTAACGCGTTGTGCCTTGAAGTATTATCCTGTGGATGACTAAGACCCCATTCCCATAGATTTTAGATCGATCTGTCCCTGTGGGGAGTCTCACTAGATTACTGTCAGCTTAGCCGGCTTAAGCGTCTGTCCCGCCTACTAAAAGCAGTAAGGGGGTAATTAACTATGGTGCGCGCTCGTCTGACTGCAATTTAGCGTGAAACCCCAGGCAGTTAGGTCGATCTAAATCTTACAACCCATTTCCATAGATTTTTAGATTGATCTATCCCTGTGGGGAGTCTCACTAGATTACTGTCAGCTTGGCCGGCTTAAGCGTCTGTCCCGCCTACTAAGGGGGTAATTAACTATGGTGCCCGCTCGGCTGACTGCAATTTAGCGTGAACCCCCAGGGAGTTAGGTCGATCTAAATCTTAATCTTTAGATCGATCTAAATCTCTGGGAAAGCACCCTTAATCTCTGGATCGATCTAAATCTCTGGGATGCACCCTAAGTCCCAGTTATTAACATGAATAGAATTCAAAGACATCAAAGTGTGCAGATTCTGAGTGTCATAGGTCACTGACGTCTCTAGAACATCTAAGACCCTGTTCCCACTCTTATTGTGTCTATCACTTAATTACCCTCTAACAGCTTTAATAGGTGTGACAGACATCAGAGTCGCTTAAGCTGAATGCAATCTAGCGAGAGACCCCTCGGAGATGGGTCGATGCTGCTAGATCGATCTAGGTATGGGAACGGGGTCTAAGGCTCACCAAATCGGTGCATAAGTAAGCTCAGCGCCTGTGTTATGGTTCGTAGGCACACTTTGGGCAAAGAAATCCAAGATATGCAGTTACAATCACCCGGCTGGTGCAGACATCCTTTTAAGTGCACTGCGTGTGAAAGAGACAAAATGTCTGAGTAATCAATGAATTCAGTGTACCTCATTCTTGAGAGCTCAGCACCCTTGTTATTGAGCATTTGACCCCGAGGAATGAGGTTACAAACAATGAAGTAGGGGGTCGATTTCAAACAATAACTGGGCTGTAAAGTCGCCTGCAGCATTTTTCACAAAAGAGCTTCGTCCTGGAACTAGGTCTACCGTATTTAAGGTCAATACATACGTAGTACACTGGAATGAAGTGGGTATTGGCTTGTATCTTCCGCAATATCTTCCTCGTTATAAAACAACCACAATGTTTAGTTTGATATAGCTGTAGTGCTGATCTAATCTGGGTAGAATTCGAGTAAGGGCTCATTCTTAATGAAACTATAGCCCTACGTAGATCACAACCACGCGGGGACTCTCGCTGAATGCAATCAGATTAACTGATTAACACCCTTCCTCCTGGCGTTGAGTAGAATGCAGAAAAGCTGTTGTATATGAGTATACGTGGAAACGTAATCAAAGCTGACCAAAACTGAATACCAGAAAAATGTGCGCTTAGCACTTAGTTAAAGTTGAAAACAATCTTGTCCTGATTTCAAGACAATAGAGAAGCCATGCTGCACAGTTGTATCTACCATTACAGGTGTTAAGTATAATATCATTTTTTCACACGAAAAAAAGGTTTATGAGTTCAAAAAATCCCATTATCGATACCTCCGGGAAAAACAATTAAAATATAAAGGCAATTAAAGCTGTTTATACGCCTAGGGCGGGACGGTGCTGCATGGTACTGTAGAATATATATTTGAGAGCACTGTGCTAACACTGGAGCCAAGAATCATATGATTTTAAGAAGAAAAACAAACATTGGACCAATTCTGTAGGACATCCACTCCCCATAAAGGCTCACTTAATAGGAGGTGTGGTCACAGTCTGAGGCTTTCTTGTGATCACATGAGCAAATATCACTATATATAGATCTAACAATACGGGGATTGGAATGCGCCATGTCACTAGGCTGACTCGCATGCGTTGTTCTACCCCGACTTCGGGGACTTCGGGGACTTCATAACTGCATGAGAAAATGCCAACATGAGTGAATTTAACTGCACGAGGACGGTAGAGTAGCGAGAAGCTGATCGGCCATTCATTCTTGTTATTTTAAGCGTTAAGGCGTCGAAGGCATTATGTCTACAAATACCTGGTTCACCCGCACCGTATTTTTGATGTTATGTGTCAGCGCCGGCATCCTGCTACGATTGTCTTGGGGAGGATCGAACAATCGGCCCAGTACGCGTGGATTGTTGATAGCAGATACGAAAGGTAGGCCTGCGTCTTTTTGGTTTGAAATGATTTAAAACTTGTTTGAAAACCACAAAATACGGAAAGCCCACTTAAACTGAAAACACCACAGGTTAGCTATGCTTGTGAAACCGAAACTGCAAGCAGACATGTATAGCCACCTTTGGTCTACCCCCCTATCACGACCGCTAGGTGTTACCTTTCGAGCCTCCACAGAGCAGTGTGTGTGTGTGTGCGCGTGTGTGTGTGTGTGCGCGTGTGTGTGTGTGCCCCACATATACAATGATGTCTTCAAGCCTTAAGGTACATCTTATGGTGCGTTCCCCATGAAACTAACGTTCTACGTAGATCAAACCGACTCCACGGGGACTCTTGCTGAATGTTGTCAGATTAACTGAATGGCACATACGCCTCTTTGAGCAGGTAAGTGTCGATAAACATTATATTAGCGTGCGGTTGGCTTTGGGAAGCTTTTTCACTTCATTTTGAGTGCGAAACAACGCACACGCTGTTACTTCGAATTCTCCCCTAGCTGGTCGACGAGGTGTGTCATTCAGTTAATCTGATTGCATTCAGCAAGAGTCCCCACGGAGTTAGATATATCTACCTAGTATGACAGTTTCACTGGACGTGCACGCCACCCTTAGTCAACACTATGTATAGAAGCAAGTCCTAATCTGATTTTACTATAACACCTATATGTATAGTTCTATTGTATTCACGCCACATTACGTGGCGCAGTAGACGTGTTGTTACAGGCATCAGTAAGATGGGAATGGAAGTCGGCTAGGAACCGTAGACCGTTCCCCATTACTTTCGTCCCATATACTAACCCCATTTATTTAACTAACCCTTACCTGTACTAATCATATTGGAGCCCAATCTGCCCATTCTTATGACTACCATTCCTTTCACACATGTACAAACTGGCTACAATAAACGTTGAACACCTGATTTACATGTATCTCCTTTGATTTATTAATTAATTTGTTTGTTTGTAGTAAACTGGTATTTTTCATTAACTTTCTGGAGAATCGTTCTAAGTTATATGTATACAGAAGAATTAAAATATCATAAATGTTCTAATTAAGAGCTTGCATGCAAATTGACGTTTATGGATACCAGTAGCTGTAGGCTTCGTTAGTGTTGTTTCTGCATGGTGATATTGAAATATACAACCATATCATCTCGTACGCTTCGTAAACCTTGAAAACGATCAAGGTAGTATAAAAACCAACAGCAGTCACATGGCCTAGATATTTTTATGGTAAATCTAAAATCATATGCATGCTAGCTCTTTCAGTTGACGACTGCAGTAGATAATTCGAAAATAATTGTTTACGAATAGCGTTGATTTCAGATATGTTGTGCTTGTTTTAAAACCCATCAGGGAGGCTTGAAAGAAAACTTGAATTATCAAACTATAGTGTTTATTTATTTATTTATTTATTTATTTATTAATTTATTAATTTATTTATTTTTTGTTTATTTGTTTATTTATTTATTGTTAAAACCATTCTCTTGGGACCCCTTGTATTGTAAGTGGCAGACCCATTTGCAGGAAAATGTTTATCCCTTCATTTTATATTAACTCCTCTTCACTATACGTATACCAAAGGTTACATCGAATACAATGTAAGCCCTGCTGTACCCCTACTATAACTTTCGGAGTACCCCCTCTCCTTCCTAAAATGGTTAACCTTCATATTAAACTTGAATTATTATTATATTGACATAAAACTAATATACTACAGTGTTTATATTTGGTCGAACATATTTCGTGAATTTTATTCCTTGCCCCCCCCCCCTCTCGTAGTTGTTCGCTAAGCGTATGTTGTTCAAATTTCCAAAACATTGCACTGTTTTAAATAGTACTGTACCTAAGAACTTTCTTCTCTGTTTAGAACCAGCTTCAACCAATGCCACAGGAGACACATACCCAAGGCAGGACGAGTCCCAAACTGACATCGTCATAGTGCTCGCCTATTACAGGAGTGGATCAACGTTCTTAGCGGAGATATTTAACCAGAATGCAGAAGCTGTGTACTTCTTTGAGCCTCTGCGATGGTTTAGAGAATCATTCTTCAATGAGACGTTTTATATCTACCCTGGCAATACACGAAGGTAATTTGTGCTCTCTCCTCTTTTCTTTTTATCTCTTTTTTATTCTTATTTTCCTGTCCTCAGTGTGCTTTAACAGTCCAATGTAATAGCAACCGAAGGAATACTTTTCTTTATATACCATGTAAATTCTTTGCTGTTTGAGAGGCTTCTCTTATATTTCAGAAACACCTAACGCTTCAATCAAAATAATTACAAAACTGTCATAAAAAGATGAATTACATATTGCATTGCATGTGATATTTTAATCATTAGCCGATGTTGTAAAAAAAATACTCATGTGCACAGTCTGCGCAGATTGCCAAAAAAGCTAATATAACAGAGACTCCTTAAATTAAGTATTATGTTGTTTGGGGCAATATATATATATATATATATATATATATATATATGTGTGTGTGTGTGTGTGTGTGTGTGTGTGTGTTATTATTAAAAATTCTGGAGAAAAAAACTGCGAACTGTTTGTCTATGGGTTCAATTTTAGTTCCTAATTCTTCTTTGTGTCTTCCAGTCCTTTCCTGCAGGGTAACCGATCTGCCTGTTATATTCATGCAGTTGTTTGTTTGGGCGTTTGTCTCTGTGTTTGTCTGCGGTGCAGCATAAAAAAAAACATTTTTATCTTTTTTGTCTTTACAGGATGGGACCCATGGGCACAATGGCTGCTGACAAACAGGCCGCATTCATGGTGGACGTCCTCAAAAAACTTATCCATTGTGATATAGAGCATCTGCCGAAGTCTGTATATTTCTTAAATATGAATATGCGAATTTGGCCTTTCTGCAATCCCGAGCAAAAGAACTTAAAAGATATGGAAAATTGTTTCAAAGAAGTCGGAGATACAAGCGACAAGTGTACAGATATTCTCAAGGAAGTATGCACGAGATTCAGCTTCAAGGCATTTAAGGTGATACGCCTGCCCTTGAACGACCTTGACCCCATTCTGGGTCAATATCCAAATGCCAAGGTCATTCATCTCATCCGAGATCCAAGAGGATCGATCAATTCGCAACGCTGGCTCTACGAGTATTGTGGGCTTGAATGCGCAGTACATCGACATTGTAATGAGCATATGTTACCAGACTTAATAAGCAGGAGAACGCTAGAAAAACGCTACCCAGGGAGAATATTGCAGGTGATTTACGAAGACGTGGTGGAGGATCCCGTCCTTTGGAGTAATAGAATTTACAGTTTTCTAGGCCGCACAATGCCTGGCAATATCGAATCGTGGCTTAAAAGGGCCACCGGGGCTGAAACAGACAATGGAACGTGGGGGACAAAAAGGCGAAATGCCCTAGAAACGGCGCACAGATGGAAGACAGATATGCCGCTCAAGATGGCGCTTCAGGTGGATGCGATTTGCGCTGAGGTATTGAAACTTCTTCCAATGTACGAACCCGCTTTCAGAATACTGCGGCAGCAAAATCTGTCAAATGCAAATATAAGTAAAACGTGAAATTAGAATTATTTAAAATATGTCATTTTGTAGTGTCAAATGGTCTCAGAAAAGGTGCTCTACCATCAGTTTTCGTTCAGTTAATATATACATGTATAGACGTCCAGAAAACATGTCAGTCATTTCAGTATAACTCTAGTCCGATACGTAGAAAGCTAGTGCAGAATTTCAGGAGGGAAACGTTTTGGGCCCTTCGCTAAGTTAATTGGTCACAATCCACGGGAATGCTTTATCACACCTACCACAATCTTCAACTGTGCCCTCAGGTATGACGTTTTAAA
Organism: Lingula anatina; assembly: GCF_001039355.2. Next base: position 392,659 of record NW_019775417.1, on the reverse strand, counting down.
TAAGATTAATTGCTTGGGTTGCCGTATTGCCGACAAACTTTACGATGATTTTTTTAAAATAAAGGTATTAATTGAAATGCAGTAATCAAAATCCCTTTATGCTCTTTGTATAGTAATCGAAAGGGTAGAGTCAGCAAACATAAAAAGGTGCTTAGCAACAAAATGTATAACAAAATGCCAGTGAGACCCGTAGCTTTCATAAGATAGCTACACAAATGTATGGCAACCTGAATACCATTGGCTATTTACACAATAATAGTCATTAAAAGTAAAAAATTCAGTGAGAAGTGGACATAAAAATGTATAATGAGATTTGCATCCATGTTTCCTATTGAGAAACAAACAGAAGGCATATAAATGGAGCTTAAGGTCATCAAAGAGAAGCATGCTTTCGTATATTCTTGTTAAACACTACCATGTTTGGCCATTCAATTTTTATTTTGTATTGGCACTGGAGCTGTGGGACCAGTGTCAGATATGTGGCCCAAAGATGTTTGGCCAATGTGGTAATGGTTTCATTCACAGTTGCTTATTACTATGCATGTGTTTGCGTTTATAGGTCTGGCATAGGTCTGCCCATAGATTGCACAGTCTTGATGGGATATTCCGAATGATGGTAAATTCCAAAGGAGTATTACATGTATGATTTCAATAAGTTCAAAATAAGACAGAATGTTGCTTATAACCATTCATTAGTGTCTTAATTAGTATAATTCCTTATTCTACCCTCAAGTTAAAGTATAATGGGTGATATTTTATACGATGGGGTACCTTCTAGTGATAAATTATGAATAAACTTTAAATTGTTAACTTTTTTTATGTTTTTTTTTTTGCTTTTAAAACAACAACAGCCTCTGTAGTTACAGTGGTCCTCATCATAAGGACTTTGCCCTTGAGTTAAAGGTTTATCCTACTGAACATCACCTTGTACAGTGCAGGGTGGGGGGATCCTTGATCCTTGCAAAAATAAAATAAAATAAAATAAAATAAAATAAAATAAAATAAAATAAAAAAACGGACATTGTGGTTCGACACTACTGTTATAACTCTACTCTAGGATTTTAAAATTCTAAGCATTGATTCGGGTGGGACGTTTTTCTAGCTGTCCCCGAAGGTAAAACAAAACAGCGGACGTCTTTTTATTGTATCTTTGATTATGGCACCCGGGTACAACGCATGTTTGCGGCATGTTGTTTTTATGACACGTCGATTTTTCGTCTACTGTCCATGTGTTATCACTGCAACACACGCTCAGTGGAGTCCGAAGTTCTGACGCACATGAAGTCATTAAAAACTGGCCAATCAAAATGTTCTCATATCTATATTTGTTGTAATTGGTTCATAGTGTTGTTTATGAATCAGTTAACATTTTGTATTTTTTAGAACACAATTAGTATTTAACATATGGCATCGGGTTAATTAAAGATTAACATACGTAAAACTATTTTCTGGGATACTGTCATTTTTAACTAAAACAGCACCTTTCCTGTTCCTTGATTTTATAACTTATATCTTCCTTGATTTTATATCTCATGACAATTTAACAAGAAGAGAATTGCTAAATGTTCAGGATGGATTCATTTTTTTTTATGACCACCTCTCACGAAAGTCTGTGTTTATTTCATAATTTTAAGAGATTAAAACAATTTTGAAAACACCAAATTTGTTTCTATATCAAAATACTTTCACTATTCACACTTTTTCACATGACGTCTTTAGATTGACTCCCCGACGACACGTTCATATCGGAGACACCGTGATGAGACCATGAAGTGCTGTGATGCCTCTGCCACCATTACCGCGAGTCATTTATTTCAAATTTCGAATATAAGACCTAAACCACGAATACAGCAAAAAAAAAAAAAAAAAAAAAAAAATCATCCAACTTATAGCGCAGTAGACACCACGATGTTTCCAAAGCATGAATCCAGCAATTGGCTTCTATGAACTTTTCTATCTCTTTGGTGACTTAAAATCAACTTTTGCTTTGCACACTTGTTGAAAGAAAGTTTTGAGAATTTCTACTGTAGAGGTACAATTACCTTGACCAGCATGTATGGTATTCAGAAAAAGTCTTCAAGCAGCTCTTGGAAAACATCGTCCGGGAACAAAGAAAACAAATTAAAATTGTTGAACCCACAGTGCTAACTGTTAAAGTTTTATACTTCAAATCCGGTACGCTAGTCCCAAAGCGAACCATACATTTACCAGTGCTATGAAAATATATTACCGGATATAGAATATCTAGTCCATTTTTAAACACGTTGCTTACTAAGTTCATTTATATCATTTAAACTTTATATGCTTTCGCAACTAACACAATCTAAGCCTTTCCTACGATAATTAATTTAACTATATGATCCATGTAACTGTTCTGTTTAAAATAATCTTAGTATTTAGAATTACAATTTACAAAATTCATTCTGAAGTTGTTCTCTTTCTGTTTACCTATTTATGTCTCGAAACGTAGTAGTACAGTTTCAGATACTCGACTCGTTTAAAAAGCTAATGAAAACGATGTGTGTTTTTGTGTGCACTGGTCGGTGGGTTGGTATTACCTTTCAAAAATAAGAAAATTTCGTTTGTTAAAGATCTTCTTGTCATGAATTGTAATGATATGTAAAAAAAGATCCCCATAACGTTATGTAAGAACGCCCAAAATTGCCCCCCCTAATGACTTAAATGCTGCTATTAGAAGGGTTAAATGTGACCAATATATACTAAAAGACTCATTACATTGCTATTTCAGTTTGAATATCATTGAACATGCAAGCAAGCAAACTACAAAAACACGTGTGCATAACAAAGGCAAAAAGTTTTTACCCATGCCACGTTTTGAAACATTTAACTGGGAGACCCGCATAGTTTGGCATCAGATCATCGGAGAAACACGTATATGTTTAGAGTCCGCTTGCAGCATTCCTACTCTGTTTTCCTAGAGACACCATGTTTGGACATTTTCTGCTTGCCGCGTTGGCGTTGTCTTATCGTTTTGGCAGTGGATCAGGAAACCCACCGCCAGGTATTTAGAACTATTTACATAAAATATATGCACGGGGAAGGCCAAATTTGTTATATATTTTTGGTGCTTTGTGAATAAGACACAATGAAGCAGAATGCATATAAATATAGGTCTCAGAAAAATATTTGGAGACACTGGCTGCAGTGTAACTCTCCCTTTTCGTCTCGAAGGACCCTATCAGATCATTGCATAAAATTTTCCCGCCAAAATGAAATTTTAGAAGTTCTCTCCACCGGTTTGAAAATCCCCACGGACACATTCATGCCCTGTAAAGCTTCTTACATTTCCAGGTGGATGTCATAAAAGAAATACATAATTAAAGAACGAAGGGAGGGAAGGAAATACCTGTAGCAGAAATAGCTAAAATAGCAGATGTTATCACAATCATTTTTCCTAAACAGTCTTTCCCGAGTTTTTTTTCACAGCAGACAAATTGCCACAATTATCTTATTAGCGTTTAAGATCACAACCACTTTCTGTTATCTGTTTTTTTTTTTGTGAATTTTCATAACCTAACCGATCAAGTATTTTAAATACCTAAGATTCCAGGTATTTCTCCCTGCCTTTTGTTCCCGAGTTTTCCACATCTAACTGGTCTGTTATGTTGTTATAACCTAGGATCACAACCATATTCTCTGAATTACTTCACTCAGAGTATCATTTGTCAAAGTACATACAAGACTGATATACAGACAAAATAACTGCTTAGTGAGGCAATTTATCCCACAATAGTTGTGGTCTTGACATTAATTGTTTTAAAATTTTAATTATATACTTATCATTTGATCACAGTAAGCGTCATAACTATCTCTGTTCTGTTGATGACCTTCCCTTGTGTGGGTATTCATGTTTTACTTTAAGGTGGTGCTCGAGTTCTGCACTTCCCTGAGCCAGATAGCACCCTATCATGGTCACTACTACACACCAGTACCCCGGATTTAAATGCATTCACAGCTTGTATATGGATCAAAACTATCCGCACCACAAGCGGCCCCATTCTATCCTACGGCTCAGAAAGTTGTCGTCGGAGTATTGAACTTGGATACAGCCCCGTTGGTCACGGCTACTCCGTTGTTTTGAAGGACGTTAGCGTGCTGGATAGAAACTCTCGTGCTGAAGCGCCCCTACCAGCCGACGGGAACTGGCACCACTGGTGTGTGGTGTGGAGTGTTGCCAAGAGAGAGATTAATATGTACAGGGATGGTCTCCACACACTGAGTCGCCCTGTGAACGTTACACTTATACCTGGAGGTAAGACCATGGTGTTTGAATGGTACATAAAGAATTGCTGTATTATACATCATATTGTGAATCAGAGCACAGGAGGTGGACAGCTTTATACTGCACTGAATATACATGTACATTGTTGTTTTTATTTTATAGTATGAATGATCGCCCAAGATTTCATATTTGTCTATACCTTTTTCATTATAACTTGATTTTAGGTGGAAAATGGGTGGTTGGGCACACCCATTACGAGACAACACCTGATTGTCCTCCTAAGCATCCATCTTTTGTGGGGTTCGTCGGCGGCGTCAACGTCTGGGACCATGATAAAGTCGACATCCCCGGCCTGGCGATATGTGCCAATACTAACGAGGGGAGTCTCATTTCTTGGGATACTGTCACCAAAACTAACTTCAAAGTTGCAACATATAAGGAGTATTGTTAAAATGTTACAACTTTCAATCCTTTCCTTAACGAAAGACTGGATTGTTGTAAATTAGTATTTGGTGCAAAACAGTTTTCTTGGACACTGTTGTTTCTGCCAATGCTCTCTCGAGGTAGCGTCCCCTATTCATCAAAATATGAGCAAGACTACTTCCTTTGCCTTTGAATTTTTTCTGTTACTTAAGTTTTCGTGTCGGCTTGCCTTTGTAACCATAAAGCATTAATGAAATTGTCAAGATTAAACCCAATGTGGTCGATGCGCCACGAAGCAGACATTTAGGGACCATTCCCACAGAAATTTGGATCGATCTATTTCCCTGGGGAGTCTCCCTAAATTGCTGTCAACTTGACCGGCTTAAATGTCTGTCACGCCTAGTAAAGCTGTTAGGGGGTAATTATCTTTACCCCTATCTGTTTTGGTAGGCGTGACAGACATTTAAGCCGGTTAGTTTATAACAATTTAGTGAGACTCCCCAGGGAGTAAGGTCGATCCAGATGGATCGATCTATGTATGGGAACCCAGTCTTAGTGACAAGTAAAATGTTATCACATCAGTCCAATGAAGGTATCCGACCATGTAAGCTAACAACGGTAGTGTTGGGGGTGGTGGGCTCATGACCTAGTTAGATTCCACTTTACCAGAATAACACGATTCAGAGCTGGGCCTCTGAGGACGTGTATTTTTACAGCGCCCCTTGCAGAGTAGACAGCGGCTCTTAGAGTGTGTTAGGCTTTTCGCCTTTATTATGAGAACCACTTGTCTTTGATAGGAAGGTAGGTGTCTCGCCTGCCTGGTATGAGATACATAGTCATTTATATATGTAGGGTGCCCTGAAAAGGACATTCCGTGCTGAGTAGAGAGCGACTCTTAGAGTGTGTTAGGCTTCTCGCCTTTATTATAGGGAAAGAACGTCTTTATAAGAGAGTAGGTGTCTCGCCTACTTCGTATGAGATTTATAGATACCGATCTACACTGGGGGCCCTGAAAAGGGCATTTCGTGATTGGCACAATAGAGGCGTCTCGCCTGTCGAGGGAAGGGGGAGGGTGGACTGGTTGCAGAAAGCGCTTTTCGGTCAACAAGTGACCTTCATCAGCTGCAGAGTCCGATTAATAAAAAAAAGGAAAAATTTAGGGACGTAGGGGCTGGTAAGCAAAGGTGTCTCGCCTTTGTTTAGTAAGTTTTCATCATGGTGTCTCGCCATTGTGAATGATACGGGCCATCTCGGCTTTTAAGTATCATGCTTTGTTTAGTGATTTTCATCAATGGTGTCTCGCCATTGTGAATGATACGAGCCATCTCGGCTTTATAGTATCATGCTTGATCACAAGTGTCTCGCTTGTGTCAAAGTGGACGGTATGAATCGAGCGTGTGAATGGCTCAAGAGTCGGAGGTCGACTGAGGATTTGTTGAAATTGTGTCAAATCGAGATCGAGGCCGCGATCTGATTGGTTGTTTCAGTTATGAGTTTTGATTGGCTGTTCTCGTGGTGTATCTTGATCCTATCTGTTTAGATGTAGTTTATTTGGTTTCATTTTTGGCAAGGTATTTTAACCTCGGATCAAGTTTATTAGTATTCTTATGCTGTGCATTTGCGTGTTAACACTGAATTTTCATTTGCTAGGATGGTCTGTATAGGTTTCGGGCACCTCTTTTAATTTTGGAAGGCTTTCTCCTTGTTGCTTATAAATAAACTGAGATATCATCTCGCCTTTTATTTGCGATGTTTGTGTCTTATAAGTCGATTGTGCCCTGTAAGTGTTTAAAATTTGGTCTAAATGAGATTATGGCATTTTGCTTTATCTCCAGAATGACTTTTCTTTTCTTTATTGATTATAAATAAGTGTGGGGAAGGCATCTCGCCTTTTATTTGCATTATTGCGCTCTATTTGAACATTCAGGTTTAGCTTTTCCTGGTAGAAATGGGTGGCCCTGAAAAGGGCCGTTTTTTTCCGAGGACGTAGAAGCAGTGGCTTCTATTTTACAGTGTAGTTTTCTTGGCTGAGGTTAGTCTTCGTTTCACTTTGCTGGCTAGCACGCGGCTCTTCTTCTTGTCCTTCATGGCGAGAATGAGGAGTCTCATTTGCTCCATGATCTGGTTGTTTGTGGTCGTTGAAGTAGAGGGTTGGTTTCCTGGCGTGTACACGCCGTGGATGTTGAAGTGCTCTTCCGCCCTGGATTCCCTCTCTTCTGCCTTTGCTAAGCTTTCCTTAGCTTTGTCTACGAAAGCTTGCGTGTGGGCCTCGATCGCGGATTTAAGCTCTGTTGCGGCCTTGTCTTGTATGTTGATCATTGCTGCCAGAAGGATGTCGTCATCAGGGCACCCCCTGAAGTCTACACGGCATCTGACATGGTGGGCGTTGTTGCTGAGTTGTGTGAGCATGTGGTCTGCCCAGTCAGAGCAGCCTTTCAGGTAAGCTTTTGCTCTGACGACTTCGTCGTGGTAGGGGTTGCCGTTGACTCCTGGGGGGCCGGCTGTAATTGGCGCCGGTCTCTTGGGGATTCTCCCCCTGGGTGGTGCAGTGCTATGCCAGTTTTTTGATTCCATATTTCTAGGTTTTTTCCATTCCCTAGGAGATCGTTTTCCTCTGATACTTGTTTGATGATACATAGTGAGCGCGTTGTGAAAGAAATTGCTGTATTGCCAGACTTATGCCTTCCATTGAGAGTGTGCTGCTTTAAGTATACACCCTGCTGAGGGGAGCACCGACGTTAAGGAGCTATGTGGTGTTGTGTGCTTCCCGTTGATTCTAAAAGTGTGTCATTAAGGAGCTTTGTGATTGGCTGATTGTCAAGCCATTGTCCGGTGTCTTATGTCTTGACTATTCAAGAATGTATGCACAGAATCCCCCGACAAGTGTAAATTTTGGTTTTAGTGGTTGTTTGTCAGGTTTTCTTGGTTATTACTATTGTTCCCTAGTGAGTAATAGGAACGTAGTTGTCTCGCCTACGTGGTATGTGATTATCATTATCATATGTCCGTGTATTATGGTACATAGATCATTTTGTTCCTTGTGATCCGTAGGTTAAGGCGTGTTCCGATAAAGCAGAAAAAACCCCGTCACGCCAGTACCCAAAACACTAGCTACAAAGTAACCAGTGTTAAGGGACGGTTCCCGGTTCGGACAGTCCCACATTGCGGCCGGCCCCAGGGCCAAATAGCTTAANGAGGAGCATTAATGCAGTAGATTAGCAGCATGATAGAAGCATGTTTCAAATATGCTAATTAGCTTCCAATGCGAAGCAGATTTGAGGCATATTTGCAGTATGATTGCAGTAGTCTACTGCGCTGGAGCATCTACTGCCTTTTCGTGCGGGTAATAAGAAAGCTTGCGTTCAATAACTGTATTTGTATGAACAAAATGTCAAGCTAATAAACATTTTGATGAAATTATTTTTATTGATTCACAACCGTACCGGTATATGTATGTGTGCTAACCCAAAAACGCTTGAGCAACCGTCATTTTTTTAAAGATGCTAGTACCTCTATAAATATTAATGTCTTTGGAATTGCCCTAACTCTATCCTCTTCTACATTTTATCTAATTCACGAAGAGGACTAAATGTGTAAGACCGGAGAAAATCAACATGATTTTGTATAATCTACATATTTTGTGAGGTTGTTTCAACATCTAAATGCTAAATCAGGCCATTTGTGTGTTTCAGGTCAACCGTTTCTGGCAACGAGGTCGAAAATTTTAACATTATCAAAAAGTTTATTTTATACGTTGTAGCACTTGCTGTCTTCTTGACTATGTACATTTGAAGATATTTAGACCATAAAGTGCCCAGTAATTGGTTTACGAAATGAACAACTAAAGATGTAAATGTTATTCATTTATTTAATGCTGTTGCTACACCTGTCTAATGTGTCTTTAGTCCATCGAATTTCATACTGACGAGAGATGTACATGTACTTTTATATTTTTATCCATGGTCTCACTGGCATTTTGTTATACGTTTTGTTGCTAAGCACCGTTTTATGTTTGCATATTCTACACAATGTCTTTGTGTTTAATTTTTTAAATCAGTTGTAATGTGTCAGTTATGACATTTTGTTAAGGGTAATATTTCTTATCAGTAACAGCGAACAAACTAAGCCCAGCAACTGTCATGGGATAATCATATCAGCCTGAACACCATTTACATACAAATAGGCGGAAGAATGTTTGATTAAGAGCTAGACTCACGCTACAAGAAATCAACGACAACCTGAAGTACGTGTTTTTCCCGGCATGCTTAACGCAAACACCCATTTGTCAAGTAAAATTAAAGGGATAATAACTCTTCGTGTTTCCTGGAGTAAACAACAATTTTCCCATACTTACCAATGGTTAATCCCTGTTTTTTTTCTAAAAAGTTTCTTTTTTTTGTTATAATCTCTTAAGAGATTATAACAGAGTATAGCCATCAATGGAGGTCATGTGGTCTAAAGACAAGCTCAGATATTAGAATACTATCTATAACTGTCGTTATTTTTTTAAATACCAGAATAAATTAAATTTCTGTGAGTTTTTCACAATGTTTTTATTGTGAAATATAGATCTCAACAGTTATTATCCCTTTAAGCATCTGATATAAGACATGAAATGTGGCATTGTTTGTGCACGATGTCGTGCGTACACTACACTTTGTTCATACTAACAAATCGTGGCCAGAAATACAATATTTCAGCTGTCTATTTACGCAGTTTAAGAGTGCATTCCTAGAGATTTAGATCGATCCAACTAGATCGACCTAACTCCCTTGGGGTTCACGCTAAATTGCTGTCAGCCGACCGCGCACGGAAGTTAATTACCCCCTTACAGCTTTTAGGAGGCGGGACAGACATTTAAGCCGGCTAAGCTGACAGTAATCTAGTGAGACTCCCCACGGGGATAGATCGATCTAAAATCTGTGGGAATGGGGTCTAGGTCTTGATTATTGAATCTTCTATAATCTGTATGGTTATATTCTAAACGTTTTCAGCTACGAAGTCTTTCTCATCGTAAAAGCATCCAGCAGCTTTCCAAATTACAATTGAGTGACATTATGATCCAATACCGGTTTTCGTCGAGATATTGAAGTCTTTGTGTTACGGTTTTCACCATATTAGAAGCGTTCTATTTCAAAATCAACTAATCTGTTTGTATTAAAATTTGGTACATAAATTATATATGTAATAGTGCACCAATGTGTAAAAATTTGAGAGCTTTTGCTATCATTTTATTTCTACAATGCCCGATTAAATTTGTAAATAAACCCCTTTTCGTCTATTTCTTGAAGGGTGAAATTATTATTGCAAAAGGACTTGCACATACAAAACGCAATACTTATGTCTGTATTCGTACCTGGGTTTAAAACACATAGACCAACCATGAATGTACCAAAGGTCTCAACTCAGGTCACCAAGAAACAAAAAGATGTTTAGCGACACAGACTTTATTAATTAGTATAACTTTTTGTTTTTCCGGACCACCAAGCTTAGAAATCAGCTACTTGCACGGTTAGTTCTGACTTCGTGACACGTTGTGAATAACACATTATGAAACAGAATGCAAATAAAACTTGGTCTCGGAACATCATAGACAGGGCATTTAATCACTGACTGCTTTCAGTCTTTGGGACCATTCACAGACCATATCTTACTAACTGTGGGTCGATCTACATGTGTAACTCGAAGGATCGAGATTCTCGCTAAATTGCAATCTATACTCGAGCGGCTTAGATGTCTGTCACGCGTAATGAAGCTGCAAGGGGGTAATTAACTATTGTTTAGCAGCTTCAGTAGGCGTGGCAGACATCTAAACCACTTAAGCTTAAAGCAATTTAGCAAGAAACCCCTTGGACATGGATCGATCCTGTATGGGAACCCAGTCTTTAGAAATTTCAGCAAGGTTGAACTTTAGTATTTAGGCTTTGAATTGATTATTTAAGTCTGCCCATGAGCAAAGTATGCGTAAATTGCATATTCAAGAAAAGTCTAATATATTTTTATAGCCATGCTTCGTTTTGAAACACATTACCCACTAAAATGTACATAAAATCTGACCTCAGGCGTAATGTTAAGAATGGCATGCTGATGTATTTTTGTTTACTTTTTTAGAGACCGCCATGTGTGGAAGTCCACTGTTTGTATTGTTCATTCTCACTTATTCTATTGACGGTGGAGCTGCACTACCAGGGAAAGGTACAGTGTATATCATGTCCTAATGTAGCCTCATCAAACAGGGTAACGACGTTATTCACATTGATCTTTTCTATTTGTTTTATAAGAGTTGCAGGGCTTTTTTATAGAAGTGTTTGCAAGGAGAGGGCAATATGTGAAGGTTCGTTGTGAATGACCTGTTATGAATGTACATTTAGCTTGATGACCTCATGTTATCTAAGAAAGGGCGAATTTTTAGGGCGACAAACTGCAGTAGTTTTCCCTACAATTCTTTTTTTGTCTTAAGTGATACTATGACTTAAAATATTTAGTATTTTCAGCATTCCTATTTAAGTTTTGTTGTGGCAGTTGAAATGCATTCAAAAATAAATAGGTGAATGTTGCCTCTTCGGCAAAGTAACGGTATAACCTATATTTATTGATTTAGATGTTCCTTCATATATATATATATATATATATATATATA
>NW_019775417.1:361278-381286 GCF_001039355.2 Lingula anatina | reverse complement strand
ATATATATATATATATATATATATATATATATATATATATATATATATATATATATATATATATAAGTAAAACAGAATTTGGATGGTGAGGTAATTAATATGTATACATGTGTGTGGAGGTAGAATTCTGAACAGCAATGTATAAAGGAATAATCGTAAAAGGATAAATTTGAATTTTATTGCCATTACAGTTAATCATGCAGGCACTTATTTGTTAATCAGATGAGCCATTTAAAGTTTAAATTGCGTAAACAAGTACAAAAAGTGATTTAGTGTATAATGAGACACATTAAAGAAAAAGCTTTTTTATGTAAATAATGAATAAGAATACCTGATTTTTTCCCTGCCGTATATTCCTTACCATTAATCCAATGTTCAATCACCTCTTGGATAACAATGACATATTGTTGTAGTCTAGTCATTAATACATCCATGTCCCAAATGTTGTGCAATCAGATTCTTAGCTTTTTTGATAACATAAATTGTTTCAAATGAAATATGTTAAAAACCGCGCTAAACGTCCGATTCGGTGTCCAAATATTTTAAATAAGAATAGTTTGTGTTGCTGGTTCAGTGATGTCGCCCTATGTCACCTTCACTATTTCATTATAGGAGGCTCTCGAGTTCTGCACTTCCCTGAGCCAGATAGCATCTTTTCTTGGTCGCTGCTGCACGCGAGTACCCCGGATTTAACTGCCTTCACAGCCTGCGCATACATCAAAACTATCCGCACCACAAGCGGCCCGATTCTGTCATACGGCTCAGAGAGTTGTCGTCGGATCATAGAACTTGGATACAGCCCCTTTGGTCACGGCTACTCAGTTGTTTTGAAGGACGTTAGCATACTGGGTAGGTCCTCTCGTGCTGAAGCGCCCCTACCGGCTGATGGGAACTGGCACCACTGGTGTGTAGTGTGGAGTGGTGCCAAGAGAGAGTTTAATATCTACAGGGATGGTATCCACGCGCTGAGTCAACATGTTAATGTTTCACATATACCTGGAGGTAAGAGGATCTGGATTATACGGAAATTCTTCCTGATAACGTGAGTTACATCACTGTCCATGTACCATTACCTGTCGTGTGAGCAACATCATGAAGATATTCCTATAGAAATGTGCAAATGGAGTTCACGTATGATATAAAAATTGACGTTCAACTTATAATTTGTAGAAATTCGACAATTTCCAGGCAGTACTGTGATTTCAGACATAGATATACCAACTTGGTTTTATATGATTTATACGCAGGTCTTACAATTTCTCATTATTTCTAACTATGACATAGGACTCATCAAAGGGTGACCTGGATATAACTAAGACTCTGTTAGTTGCATTCAGATCAGATGATCCGCGGACTAACTGATCCACCGACTAAATATGACCGACCCCACTAAAAAATCAAGCCGATGATTCCATTTATGGTCTCCCCACCTCCACACGCACCATTAAACGGATTAAATCTCGGCTCCAAGTTTTAAATTGTATACCCCTGCAGCTACGGCTCGTGTTGAGGCGGGGAAACCATCAGGGAATTACCGGCATCACTTTTAAATGAATCTGCCATATTTAGGCCGAGGATCAACTTATCCTAATTGCGCTCTAACATTGTTGCTTTCATAAAAAATATAAGCACTATAGTAACGGTTCAAGATTTTACTTTTGTTTCTTTACATAATTACATATTTTCAGGTGGTAAGTGGGTCGTTGGACACACCCATTACGAGGCAACACCTGACTGTTCTCCGAAACGCCCTTCATTTGTCGGATTCGTCGGTGGCGTGAACGTCTGGGACCATGATAAAGTCGACATCCCCGGCCTGGCAATATGTGCCAATACTTACGAAGGGAGTATTATTTCTTGGGATACTGTCACCAAGTCTAACTTCAGGGTTGCATCATATTGGGAATATTGTTAAAGGACCATCTCTGTCAATGAGTTTTCTTTAATTTGGCGTCGCATATAAATGGTGAAATATTTGGTGCATATTTGGTATGTCATCTTTAATGAATCAAAATAAATAAGAATTTTTACTTTGGATAAACCACTGTCCTCGTGTCGATTTGACAAGTTAACAATAAAGAATAGCAGAAAGCAACAGCATGGATCCATTTTTATGGTAATTTATTACTTATAGAAACTATTTGTTCAAACATTACTCTTAGGATTAAATAAAATGTTGAAAACAATCAGTTTGTTTCTATAACGTTAACAAACAATTACCCATTTCGCACCTACATTTTTACATGAGGTCATTAGCATGCATGATCACGCGATATGTTCCTGTAGGGGGCGACACCGAGCTGAAACCACAGAGAAAAGTGGACACTCCACCAGCACTATCGTTTGTCATTGAAGCACATAAAACACAGAATTGACATAAATGAGCAAATATGTTTCTTTTCTAACGAATGTGGATGTGGTTGCTTTAAATCACATCTACAGCAACTTTTATCAACTTATAGCCTAACAGCAACCGCAATTTACCCAAGAAATGAACCTTGAACATTGTTTTCACAGATATTTTACTATATGGGGCTTGGACAACAATTATTGCCTACTAGACAGAAAAAAAAACGCAATTTCGAATTTTTGTTTGATTTTACAGGTCCATTATTGTGACCACCAGCAGAACGAAACACAACCAACATGTCCACAATAAGCACTAGAAAACCGCGCCATTGTGTTTTTATTCTTTGGGATTCCCTTTAGTTTTAAAAAATTGTGCTTCCATCGCTGTCATATGTATTTTACCAATGGACTATTTCCCTTAGTTACCAAAGCTGAAACAGACAATTGACTGTGTGGCCGAAAAAGACGAAATGCCTTGGAAACGGCGCGTAGATTGAAGATAGACAGGTCGTTCAAGACGGCGCACCAGGTGGATATGATTTGCGCTGACGTACAATGTACATATATTGAAACATCTTCCAATTGACAAACCAGTTACCAGAACACTGCAAAAAACTGTCAAATAAAACGCAGTATAAGAATTTTTTAGAAATATGCTGTTTTGTTTTAACGCTCGAAGAAAATCGGACCTACTATCATTTTCTCCCCAATTTGTCCATGAACCATTTAGGTTATTTTAGTGTCATTCAAGTGCAAATGATGCAAAATTCCACATCGAGTAAATTGTTTTAACCCTTGTTCATTTTTTATCAAAAACAACAGGAATTTTCTATTACACCTAGCTCGATCAAATTTTTGGTATTCATTGTTTTGCTTTTTCTGTTTTGTATATTTATCTATGTTCGCCATACACAGTGGGGTGTCACAATAATTGCACGGTGGAATTATTGAAAGTGAATCACAGCTGGATTCTTAGTTTTTCTATTGGTACTTTATTGAAAAGTGGTTGTGTCAAGCTGATATTATAACTACATGTTTACAGACCAGTGCTTTACCTTTAGGAAACAAATGATATGTCAGTATTAACTTCTTGTAGGTCCGCCACGTGTTCTCAATTTGACCACCCCCTTTTTGGGCATAAACTGCTAAAGGTTCAGTTGTCCTTTGGCTCTAAAGACACTTTGGTTAAGAGAATTTCTGGTTAAGGGGAGATCCTTTGTTTTAATGTAAAATGCACGGTTCAGTTTTCAATGGATGATGTTCTCCATGCTCTCACCAGTGTACTCACGGTTGTCAAGGTGAAAATGTACTCATCAGAGAAAATGTTCATTTTTTTTGTCATTTGTGGGCTCCCGTACCAGCACCATGGTAGCAACTTGATAGTCAAAAGAGCGTAAAACCTTCAAAGCCTCCATTTTTTTTTCAGGTATTGTCTGGATGATGTTCTCCATACTCTCACCAGTGTACTCACGGTTGTCAAGGTGAAAATGTACTCATCAGAGAAAATGTTCATTTTTTTGTCATTTGTGGGCTCCCGTACCAGCACCATGGTAGCGACTTGACAGTCAAAAGAGCGTAAAACCTTCAAAGCCTCCATTTTTTTTCATGGATGGAATACCATCACTGGTTACGCGAGCAATAAACTGCGAATCACTTTTTAAGGGTCCCGTGTCACATACCTCACTTCAAACAAATGATCCAGCATTTGTACCACCCCTCTGTATAGTAATTAGAATTTTATCTGTTGGACTCTAAATACTTTTCCTAAGTTTCTTTTCTTTTGGCTAAATCGGGTCGGTGGGTTGTCCAGACGTTTTACATTTCAGTAAAGTTCACTTAGTATTCCAATTTTAACTGATATATATAAAAGTGTTAAGATTATAAAGTACCCAATAATTGTTTAAAGAAGACAACGAGTACACCATTTATACTTTTATTGTTGCAAGTACACGTATAATGTGCCTAGTTCACTGACTTTTTCATTGGCAGTCATGGCTTTCAGCATTGCAATATTTGTCCAAATAGTCGTATTGCTACCTTTAAATGTTGCTGGTGCACTTGTTTAACCCCATAGCGCAAGGAACCGCACATGTGCGGTTCATTTTAAAAAGTCCTCAGTGCCGAGAACCGCATATACGCGGTTGCTGTGTTTCCATACTCCCCTGTCGTTTGTAACATTTCATGCTTCTGTCACAAGACTAACTCAATGTTAGTTTTTTGTTTACTGCCGGCTTTTGAAAGACGTGTAGCGAGAATTAGATAATGAAAAAGCGATTCATTTCAACCATTGTCGAGGCGCTAAGAAGTCAAAATGGCGGCGAGAAGTCAGCAGAAGTTATGGGTTTAGAAATGTCCCAGATTCTTTAGAAAATTCAGACTTAAGGGAAGAGTCCTTGATATATTTTGATGCTTCAATAACTTCAAAGATGATGTACCTTCGGCTAGTATGAGTTGTCAGAGAACATATTCGGACATGGGGCTTGATTTATGAAAAACGCTGATGATACTGACGGCCGTAACCAAGCAGACGACAATAGTGATTGGAATGGCTATATTGCTGATAAAATGACTGTAACCGTTTCCGTGGCAAGTCAGGCTAAAATTTGCCTTGTGTGCTGCATCAACATGTTTTTTCCTGCTTGTGCATAAATACAAATGTCATATGTTACGTTGTACTGCATCAACATGTCTTTTCCTGCTTGGGTAGTAGTACAAATGCCACGTTTACTTGTATTTTTATGATGCAAATTTTATTCACGAAAGTGTAATATTTGCAATTGCTCATGATAATGTTTGTATTCTTGTATATGATTTGAGTGCAAAACAAAATTTTATGAGTATCCTGGCTCAGTTGATAAATAAATAAAAAAAAACTATGAAAATGTATTGAAAAAGGCACTTAATTTACAATCTATTTGTAATTATAAAAGTAAGTAGGTGGAAGCCTTCTAGTCAGCTAGCCTGCCTGTATATTGTGCAACTCTCTGACGTGATGCAGGTTTTTAGGTACAGCATGCGTCCCATGAAATTTATTATAACTCAAAAACTAAATAAGATGTCTTTCTGAAATTTTCTGATATTGTTTACAACATATTTCGAATGTTTATGAGAAAATTTCAACAAATTATTTTGTTAAGTGAAAAAGAATGTGCATACTGAAATTAAAGTTTTGTTTTTTACTTCTCTTCGAAAAAAGCAAGTCTCATATTTAAACTGCTGCTATTTCTACCTAAATTACCAAATGTGAATAAAACTGATATGACTTTAAAGCTTACATTCTTGGCTTTCTAAAAAAGTACAGTTCTTAGGTGTTTTGTAGACAAATGAATATATTATCATTGATTAAATGAGGCCGCCTGTAAAACTGAGTGCATACGGGTAGAAGGCTCAGGACCAAGGGCACTTTCTAGGTCAGATGCTGTCAGGCTCTATGGGGTAAATGTGTCTGGTTTAGTAAATTGCCAACGCTTGGCAACATTTTTAGTTGCATTGATGCACGAAATGCTCTTACATCAGCAAATTGCTTTTGGCTGTCACCTTATAGTCCAGGAATTTGGTGAAAAATTGTGCATTTTTTACCTACAAGCATGAAATTTGGCACACTTATGGACAATGAAATTCTAAGCAAATTTGGATATATGGGCATGTCTGAAAATTCCAAAATGGCCGTCAAATCCAAGATGGCCGCCAAAATACCTTTTCAAATTAAAACTTCAAGTACATAGTCTTCTAATAACTTAAAATATCATATAAAGGTTAGAAAACCCCATGGTATAAATCCTTCAGGTGTATAGAATCCAAAATGGCCGCCAAAAGTAAAAAAGCAGACCATTTATTCAAGATATCCATTAGAATGGTGAATTAATCATGCACTTAAAACTACAAGCAAAAAGTTTGACACGTTTGTGGAAAATGAAATTCTGATCAAGTTTGGATGTATGGGCATGTCCGAAAATTTAAAAATGGCCGCCAAATCCAAGATGGCCTCCAAAAATACAGCTTCTAATTAAATCTTCAAGTATATAGTCTTTAAAGGGCTTAAATATCATATAAAGGTTGAAAAACACCACAGTATGAATTCAGCATCTGCTTCTTTAGGTGCATTAAACCCAAAATGGCCGCCAATATTAAAAAGCACTCTACTAATCCAAGATATCCAGCATAGTGGTGAATTCATCAAAAACTACAAGCATGGCATTTGGCACAGTTGTAAAAATGGATTCCAAGCACTTTTGGATATATGGGCATGTCTAAAAATTCCAATATATGGCCCCAAAATCCAATATGGCCGCCACACATACCCGTTCAAATTAAAACTTCAAGTATATAATCCTGTAATAGCTTAAGATAACATTCTATGGTTAAACAAAACTATGGTATGCATGAAGTATCAATATATGCTTCTTTAGGTGTATAGAAATCCAAAATGGCCTCCAAAAATTAGAAAACAGACCACTCACAGCAGCAGTGTGGTGAATTCATCATGCATTTAAAACTACCAGCATGAAAATTGGCACAATTGTAGAGAACAGGACTCTAAGCAATTTTGTTATATAGGGACATGTCTGAAAATTCTAATATGGTCACTAAAATCCTTTGAAAGTAAAAATTCTACTTCATAATCTGACTTATAACAATCTTTAATCTTTTTTCGTTTGAAAACAGAGCTCAGATTAGATGAATTATCAAAAACCCCTCTTTTAGTTACATTAAGATCCAAATGACCATAAAAAGTGGAACAGGACTCCTTTTGGTCCAGTTGTGACACCACATGCAGCAATTATGTAAATGCCAAGGATATGAAAATGTCAAGGTATTTTCACAAATAAGTTTTCAAGTAGGTGTTGCACATTTTATGGGCGATTAACCTATTACTTTAGTAAATGGACAATATCTCAACAGAGGATAACAGCTAGCTACACCGACATTTCTACTTATTTGGTTGAATAATAGCTTTAGTTGTGTTTCCCTCAGCTTTCCCAGAATTTGCCTAGAGCTATAGCTTCTACATGTAATCCACTTTCCCCAACAAAATACCAAGAGGCATTGGTCATTTTTAACACCAGAAAGCATCAGTTTACATGCATGAGGGGCAATAGGAATATGAAAGTGTGGTAGGGCATATAAGTACATGTAGGGTACAAGTGTGAGCCCGTATAGTACCCGTCTTCCAGTGCTTCTGACTCCCCTCACCACAGTTAGCAATTGCACACATAACTACAAACAAATGTGGTAGGAGCTACCTGCGAAAGGTAAGTTTTGTTATCTGGGTAAGTGAATACTCCCCATGGCTTCATTCTGGATTGTCCCACACAGTCAATGATGCCGGAAATCTCGATGAATTTTTACCTTTCAAAGTCCATATTGCACTAATTTTTTGGTATAATTCTCAGAATACACCCTGAATTTTTGAAGCTTTATGTATTAACTTTCTGAAGCATTTTAATTCTTTTATTATCATGTTCCGTTATTTGAAAGTATAAGTTTGTAACTAAACAAGTTGCCAAATGATCAAATGAAAACCAAAGTTTGGCGTCTACCAGTACTTCTTTTTAGTGCACGAAGTTTGAAGCCTGCAATGCAACTCTTGGGTACAGCACGTATCAACACCTGCCCTCTGTTTGGGGTATTTCTTTGCTCATAAATTTTCACTAAATTCTCGGTAGCCATTACTGCAAATGTACTAAATCCATTTCTTAAAATTAGAAGCTTTTCTAATTTACTTTTGAAGCACAAGATTACATCATAAGATTACCGAGTGCAAATGTGCCCCTGCTTTTAGTACTTTACCAATGCACTACACCAAATTGTTGAGACCTGTATGTTTGATTAGCTGTCATTTTGTTATATTTGTGAGCATTTGATGAAGCGCCATGCACTGAGCTAGCTGAAGAATCATAAACAACAGACAAAATTAGTACACCCCAAGCTTTTATTAAATTTAGTTATTTTTGTGTTTCTTTCACATTTTATGGATTTTGCACGATACCTTTTTTTCTTAGAAAGGGGGAGTTGCCCATGAGTGCCATATAAGTAGATCGCTAACTTGGAATTGATCTAAATGAGAATCCAGAGCAAAAAGCCAAACTACTTATTTTGGTTTAGCAAAAGAAGGACTGTTTTCAGTACATAATAAATGTATCATGCTTGATGCTTTTTTACAAACTCTGTAGAATAGCTCCTGCACAAGTAGGAATATGCTGATTATACAGGTAGTTGCAAAGCCCACGTGCCTTTTCACGAGTGATTACAATTCAATACTTGTGGCCCACTGACTTTTGGAGGCCATTTTGGAATTTTAAAACCTAAAATGGCAGATACTGATGCTACATACATACTATGGTATTTTATAACCATTAGATGATATTTTCATCAAAGACTATACAAATAACTTTCACCTTGAAAGGGTATTTTGGGGGCCATATTGAAATTGACTGCCATATTGGAATTTTCAGACATGCCCCCATATCCAGTGTTGCTTAGAATCATGTTCTCCACAACTGTGCCAATTTTTATGCTTGTAATTGTAAGTGCTTGATGATTTCACAAAACTACTGCATATTTTGAGTAAGTAGACTGCTTATTTTACTTTTGGAGGCCATTTTGGAATTCCATACACCTGTAGAAGCGGATATTGATAATTCATTCATAGCATGATATTTTTCAGCTATAAAATGATATTTCAAACCATTATAGGACTATATATTAGAAGTTTTCATTGAAAAGAGTATTTGTGGCGGCCATATTGGATTTGGCGGCCATATTGAAATTTCCAGACATGCCCATATATCCAAAATTGCTTAGAATTTCATTCTCTACCACTGTGCCAAATTTCATGCTTTAGTTGCCGTAAAAATGCAGAAATCCTAGCTCGGAATATTTTTTCATATACATGAAAGATTTTATACAAGTAATGTCTCATAACTACATGACTTTGTCATCTCGGGTCTGCAATTGACCATATTTGCATCTTAACTGGCCAATATTTGCTATAGTATACAAAATTAACTCTGAAAAATAGCAAAGACAGGTTGTGTCTGATAAAGCATAAATCAGTAGCATAATGAATAGTGAATCTACATTAAAAGTCTCGTCACAATGACGTCATATGCAAGGAAATCATCTACAACAACCAACAGTACATCTACGTGAGAATATAATTTCATAAAATATATACTATCATACAATTCCATAACTCCCTTTTTCTAAAATTATGATATTGTGATTCATTTGGTGGGTTGCCTTTTTTATTTGTTTCATAGAGAGAATATTGGTCTGTTCTTCTATACTGGTATTCCGTGTTAAGTAAAAAACGGAGAACACGGACGATCTGCATGACATATGACATATGACATGTGACATATCTGACTTAGCCAATCAGAGTGCACGGATTTATAATACATGTATAGTCGACCTTTACTTATATAAAACGTGAACATTTGAAGTTTGATCTCGGAATACCAGACAAAGAGCGTAGGTGCCCCAAAGCACAGGCATACTCTATTTTTTGGTCTTGATTGACACCATCATGTTTGGAGATTCACTGTTTGCAGTGTTGGTTCTGACGTCTTGTATTAGCATTGGAACCGCGATGCCAGGTAGAGTACATTTTTTCATGTTACTCCCCCAGCATCACTGCCCTCTTGGCTCCTTTTTATGTTATATGTTTCACTGTTTTTAGGGGCTGGCATTTTTCCATCACTGTATGGGTGCAGATGTGTGTGTGTGTGTGTGTGTGTGTGTGTGTGTGTGTGTATGTGTGTGTGAAAACACGCGTTAATGTTCGTCCTTCCGACTTATCATGATAGACTACTAAGGTGAAATCAAATAATTATGGTCTCGGGTATTTAATTTAATATATGCTTTATTCATACTTTCTGCACCAAACCGAGCTGGTGAAAATGTACAGAGATAAAGTAATAGTAACAATAATAATGATGATGATAATAATAATAAAATACATAGTTGAATATCACCAAAGTTACATTGTTGAAATGCACCATTATTATACATTCAGTATTTCATAATCATAAGCTAGGTGCGGTCTTAATGCCGAGTCAACTGCTCACAGCACTGATCATACGCTAGCATCACACTTCAAGTATTGTATACATGACTAAGATTTAGATATTAATTATGCACGTGCCTGTTTTCTACTATGTGAAACAAACCTTCATATGTATAGTAATTATTTATACATCACAAAGTGGAAGATATAGCACAGTTTCTTTTGTTAAAAGCGAGGTTAAGGAATTTGGCCAAAGATATTATCACTGTCTTATTTGGGTTGTTCATTATGAAGGAGAATTTATCTTTGTTGTTTAAATGTGTAAAGCATGTATGGGCGCTTTGTACTATTTGAAAGAGTTCTTTTCTATATTCTGTATACAGGGGCATGTAATTAAAAAGTGCTCCTCATCCTCCATAACTCCAGAGAAGCAAATTTGGCATTTTCTTTTTTCAACTGGTGTTGATGTACCCTTCACATGGTTCCCTGTCTCAATGTGCATATTGTGGCTGAATGATACATATTTGTTTGTTCAGTAGTGGATTTGGATATGCCTTGAAATAAATTCTTAACTCAGCTAATACGGAGTAAACAATTTTGTATGTTTTGGGGGTATAAATAGCAAGGGTTCTCATCATCAACAGCATGCTTGCGCTCGCTGTAAATTAAAATAGTCATTAACAGTTTTAAATGCAGAAACAAGTATAAACGTTCTTCGCCTGATTTGAGCGACATACTGTATACAAAATCAAATAAGAGCTTGGTCTTAGACCATTAAACCAACCGAATGCGTTTAAAGGCTGCAAACTTCTGGTCTTATCTCTTTTTTGTCTCATCCCCAACATTATGATGTAACAAAGCTTATGTTTACCCACGGAAAAATATAACAAATGTAAAGTATCTGGACTTGACACAAAATCTATTTTCAATTATGAAATACCCAAAATGACAATTTAAAAAAAATAGACTACGATGATTTAATACGAAACTGCAATAGGCGTACCGTCGGGGTGAGCACCGGACAACTTTTTAACGGACCAATTGTCTCAGCGCTTCTGCTGACGTAGGAGAGCAATTCTACTTCCTTTTTACGTGTGTCAAATTGAGATCATTCTGGACAGAATATAATAAATTGCTCTGCTTAATATGCAAAATAAAAAAAAATGCTATAGTGCACTTGTTAAATAATCTCTGTTAGTTCTGTTGATGTCACAATGACCTCGCACTACGTCATTACTGATTTTTATTTCCAGGCTTTCGGGTTATGTACTTCCCTGAGCCAGATAACGACCTTTCCTGGTCACTTCTACACACCAATACCCCCGATTTGGAAGCTTTTACAGCCTGCGTATGGATCAAAACCATCCGCACCACAAGCGGCCCCATTCTGTCCTACGGTTCAAAGAGGTCTCGTCGGAGTATTGAACTTGGATACAGCCCCGTTGGTCACGGCTACTCGGTTGTTTTGAAGGGCGTTAGCGTACTGGATAGATCCTCTGGTGCCGAAGCGCCCCTACCGGCCGATGGGAACTGGCACCACTGGTGTGTGGTGTGGAGTGGTGCCAACAGAAAGATAGATATGTATAGGGATGGTATCCACGCGCTGACCCATCCTGTTAATGTTTCACATATACCTGGAGGTAAGATCACGGTGTTTGGATGCTACCTAGTACAAAAACGCGTGCTTTAGGTTATTGGCTGTCAGAAGCTACAAGAACACATCTTGTAAACAACTTCGCCAGAATTATTGTATGTATATTTCGGCACTTAAATGTTAAGGTGATTTATTATTTAAATACATGAAGATGATGGTGTTAAAATTTAAGAATTACGGTCATATATATTCCTTGCTTTCACAAGTTATAAATGTGATCCTGTGCAGTTTTGAATGACCCATCCTCAATTTCCTTCCCAGTGTACTCTGATCTAGGGACAATCAAGGGATTAACATAGAGCCTTGCCATTGTTTTTTTTTATTATTTTGAATTATGAATAATCGTGCAAGCCTTCGATATTGTTTCTTTTTGAATACATATTTCCAGGTGGTAAGTGGTTCGTTGGACATACCCATTACGAGGCAACACCTGATTGTGTTCCGAAGCACCCATCATTCGTTGGATTAGTAGGCGGCGTCAACGTCTGGGACCATGATAAAGTCGACGTCACCGGCCTGGCAATATGTGCCAATACTAACGAGGGAAGTCTCATTTCCTGGGACACTGTCACCAAGACTAACTTCAAAGTGGCAACGTATGAGGACCATTGTTAAAATGTTACCACTACATTTACTTTTCTGTAATATGCCTTTGGTCTGTATCCTATATGGATCGCAATTAAGCATCAGCACCTCTTCCTTTTCCTTTGAAATTTTACTTTGAGATTGGAATGAACTAAATGTTTAAAAATCCACATACCAAGTTAATAAAGAATTGCTGAAAGCGACAATATGGTTTACACGTGTGTAAGGGGCCCTTTGTCGATTTTCAACAACTGGAATTGTATAGAAAATATCCGGGTGTTTTTCAACAATACGTGAGCTATTCGTTCCTACAGTTGTTTTCCACTCGAACTTGTTTCAAACATCATTATGAGAGTGTATTTTAAGTTAAAATGTATATCTCTCAGTCACCTCTTTTATTTCTTTAAATTTACTTCTATGACTGACTTGCAACTCGCCAAGTCACATATTAATCAATGAAAAATTTACTCTTTCTATCAATTACAGGCTATTACAATGCAAATTAATTTTAACGGCTGGCATGCAAGCTGCTACATATACATAGCTCTGCATATGGTAAAGCTTAATGCCAGATACATTCTAAATTGACATACTATTTTCCATCACTCAATTTTATCTGAATATATCATTAAATTATATCTAAGTCACCATGACTGTTAATTAATTGTTTCTGTAAGGGACACTATCATGTTTGGACATCCACTGCTTGCAGCGTTAGTCTGGATTTCTTGTATTGACAATGGGGTCTCATGTTCCAGATAAATATGTGAATGTAATATGTATGGTATGAATATAATTGCTGCCTTCCCATCAGGGTATATTATTACAAGGGGGGGTGAAATCCCAAGACGAAATTACGTTGGGTTCATTGATAACCCTGACGTTTGTCTTTTTCACACAAAAACACTTAAAATAATATGTGAACCGAATAACTGCCTATGTACCTTGTCTTTCTTCGACCCAAATATGCCCATGAAATATAGAACAGGTACAAAGCTTACTTATGGTCCGACTCGGCCGATTTTCTTGTGCATCAAAAAGCTTCTTTGTAAATAACGCATTATAAAACAATTCACAGATCATTAGAGAAAGAGTATTTGTTTATAGTCACAGACAGCAGAATTTTGGTCTACACTACATGTTTATCTTGAAAGATATTTGCCGGTGTTGCAACATAGAGCGTTTGTTCTGGAAGCGTTAATGTTGACTTCTTGTATTGGTAGATGATCTGTGTTTGCACGCAATACAATGAAAGTAACTTAACCAGAAAGATTACGACATAAACCCGCATGTATTTGCTTTATTGGATATAGCGTTTAACAACGTGCTGGTATTGTAGGAATATATAGCTAGAAAAAATACATTTTGTAATTTTAGGCATCGTTCTTAGAAAACATAATACAAAATGCACGAAAAGGTAGGAGGAGTGTCGCAGACTGTTATCAATATTTTGGTTCCTGTTGTTGTTTGTGCGTATGTGCCTGTATATGCAGGTGTGTCCGCGTGGGTGAATATCCACCCTTCTTACTGACCTTACCAAAAATGACAATTAAGGTTCCTCTTATATAGTGGTACGTACACCATGTAAAGGACTAGACACTTAGCAATAAGTTGAGTAAATTGTGGCTTTGAAATATATTTTAAATTGAGAGAATATGGGAGGAGCCACCATGGAACATCTGATATTGCGTGATAGGCCATAACAGAAGTGTTGTCATAAAAAAGATGAAAACATAAATGCATTTAAAACCAGAACTTTGTCATTTTTATCTTTTCATCATTGCCGATGCATGCTGGTTATCTTTGTTGGATATAATGGTTGTCAATTCAAGAGGAGAATGTAAAAACAACCGCGCAATATGTGTTTTATATTCATACAACGTTGTGCAGTATGCATTAAAAACAGGATGTGCATTAACCTTGATCAGACATAACAACAGAAAGAAAGATATCTTTACAGTCACAGACTAGAATGTTTTGGTTAACTATGTCTTTTTTGCGTGAGACAGAACCCCCGTGTATGCTGATTTACTGCTGTCGTTCTGACTTTTTGTAATGACAGTGAGGGCTCATCTTCACTGAAGGAAGTTTGGGTGTCAAAGACTAGGTTCCCATACCTATATCAATATAATAGAATCGATCCATCTCCAAGGGGCTTCTCGCTAAATTGTTTTCAGTTTAAGCGGCTTAGATATCTGGGACGCCTACGGAAGCTGCTAAACCATAATTAATTACGCCCTAGCAGCTTCAGCAGGCGTGACAGACATCTAAGCCACTTAAGGGTATTGTAACCTTGTATTATCATCCAGATATCGAAAATGTGTTTTTCCGACATTTTATTTTTACAAAAGTGCATCTAATTTTCCTTGTAATGTATAAGCATAGGCAACTCAAATTTTTTATCGTCAAATAGAACAACTTTCTATTCTGAGGTGATATACCAATCGGTAAATGGTGTACGACTGGTAACTTGAATGTGGTATTTGAGATGTTGCATGTATTATAATGCAACCTTGTTGCAATTGGTTTGCGACTGTTTGTCGAGCAATATATGCCAAAACTTCTTATTCAACTTGCAATGTGATCGCAAGCAACTGCCTGGGATTCGGCGGCGGCGTCAACGCTGGGACCATGATAAAGTCGACATCCCCGGCCTGGCAATATATGCCAATACTAACGAGGGGAGTCTCATATCCTGGGATACTGTCACCAAGACTAACTTCAAGGTCGCAACAATAAGGAGTATTGTTAAAATATTACTACTCCAATTACTGTAATATGAAATTGCATATACATATACATAGATATGAAAATCGCCTTTAAAACATTAACGCTTCTTCCTTTTGCTTTGAAGTTGTACTTTTAGATTGGAATGAACTACATTTTTCAGAATCGACATAGTTAATAAAGATTTGCTGAAAGCGACCATATGGATTCGATGTATATATGTGACCGTTTGTTAATTTTGTAATTATTGGAATTTTATATTTAAAAAAAATAATAATAATAAACATCCAGCATGTTTCTAACTAATACGTGAGCTACAGTTGAGCTACACCAACAGTGAGCTACACCTACAGTTATTTTCCACATGACCTGATTTCAAACATGAATATCACAGAATAAAGGTTAAGAAAGAGACCTAATGAGGGCGTATGTGAATTTTAAATCTATAGCTCTCCGTCATCTGTTTTATTCCTTTTAATTAACTTCTATGACTGAAATACAACTATCTTAATAAATTAAAACAAATAAATGTGCCGGACTAAGCCAGTGAATTAGTTTGGATTATTTAGAAATTAGTTAGAAAAGAAAATGGTGGATGGCAGAAAGGCTGTGGCGTGTTACCCAACCCTTACTCCCAAATGTTAAGAGAGGGGGAGGTATGCTCTTATCATACGCCCTTTTAGGAGACGGTTCTAGTGCCGCATCTACTAATTTTTTTGGCTGAGTCAATAAGCTTTGCGGTAGTAAAAATATCATTTTACTGAACAAAGGATAATTGTGTTCTTAATTAAATAAAGCATCCCACGCTCGGTTCAGCAAGACACTTGTATGTACAGGTATGTACTAGTACAACATGAAAATAATAAAAACTGTTTTAGATTCTTAAGCATACATGTACAATCTGAAATGACGTATTTTACATTTTAAAATTCTCTAGCATGACTACTTGAAGTACCAATTATTGGGAATTGTTGAGTGTAGCTAAGTGAGACTTCATTATCGTTTAACGGCGTGGAGAGGAAGAGGTACCATCCAAGGTATACTAACATGTTGCATATCGACAAAAAGCTCATTTCAACAGTTTTTCACTTCACATCTTTACTTCATCACAATAGTCGCTCCCCTCTCCACATCCTTAAATCAATCATGACGTGGTTTGTAAAATGAAATGTACGTCAAAGGTCCCATGTATCAAAAGTCAATGCCAAGCACTATCTTTATGTTTATCACGACACTATTTAGAACTGCAAGTTTGAAAATTCGCGTTAAAAACGATAATGCGTGCATGATAAAAATTACATATGTATATTGCTTCCTACTGAAAGAAAAAAACTGCTCAAAGGTTAACATAAAGTAGAACACTCAATGACAATTAACAAATATTACATTCAATTTTCACGTAACTAGAAAAGCATTTAATTTGTTCGTTCAGCTTATTTATAACTAGGGCACGTGTTTGTAAGCATTAACACAGTCACCAAAAATAAACAAGTTCCGTTTTCGGTTCCATACACATATTCATAGTATGAAATAGAATGCTTCATTATCGTCGTTGATCAGCATGCATATACAAGCATAAACACACCAATCACTGCAGAAGGTTATTCTGATGTAACATATTCACAGTACTCCTGTCCTGTACAATTGGTGTACAATAAAATGAAGCCAAATGTGCAGGCAGAATCTTCATTGTCGACTTGTCACTGGGCATTTATGTGTTAAATTTACTTGACGTGTTCGGTTATAATAACGATTGAAGGACAATCGGTAAATTTAAAGAACTATATTCGATAAACTGCGCCCTAAGCTACACATGTAGTCACTCACTATAATTTTTTTGTCGGAAAACGTAAGGTCGTACGATTCCTTTCATGCAGTTTATGAAAGTGTGCTTGATCGTTATGACATATAATTACAGTCCATTGCATCTGACACAGCCAAATAGCTTGGCATAGCCTTTCCTGACAATGGTCAATCTCAAGCCATAAATTAAAGGATTGACGACGCTATTTAAGACAATAAGAAAATTCCCAATCAGAGCAATAAGACGTGTCAAATACTGACATGTTTTATGTACACATCCTCTAAACTGGTCTACAATACTTAAACACATGTGTGTAACGCCCGGAGCCCAAAATAGCAGCATGACCACTGCCAAAATGGCAACAGTTTTCCTGGCCTTCAAAGTCGAGCGTTCACCAGTGTTTTCACTGTTGCTTCCAAGAGTAGGCGGCCCGCGACGCACATACTTCAACATTTCCCAGTGTGTATACACTACCGCCAGTGTGGTGATTACAAATGATATCAGGAACACACAATCAGTAATGAAAATGAACGTTCTTTCATTTTCAGTAACACGGGGCCCTATAGTCGTTAAACAAATGAAAATAATTGAAGCAGTCCAAGTAGTTGAGATATATATTTTAGCGTGCGCCACTGAGGTTGATGTCAAATAGTAAAATGGTGCTTTTGTAGACACATATTGGCAGACAACGAGTCCAAACGTTGCCCAAATCGTGCAAACCAACGATAAAAAAGAGATCTCATTCATAATATACCAGATGGACATGGGTCTCACTGTAGAACAGGTCGGACGTTCGATGAGCATCATGATTCCTGATAGAAAATAGAAGACCATTGATACAAAGTCCGATACTGCAACGTTTATAAGCATAATGTGGAATGCTGTCACAGGCTTCGGCATACGTGACAATGCCAGAAGTGCCGCCATATTCCCAACCACTCCACAGACAGGCAAAACTGTATGAACTATACGAAATGCGTTACTATCAAGAACATCACAGCCTGGAGAATCATATAAGGTTTTGTTTGGTGTTTCGGTCTCGTTGCCGCTGACAGATCTAAACGTGCCATTTAAAAATGTAAGAAGCGTATAACGTTCGTCACTTTCGACCTCGCTCCCGAAGTCAGCTGATATATTTGTTTCATTCCAAACTTCCATCTTTATTTCAACCAATGGCGCTGTTCTCAACAACTGTGTTTGTCAAACATGTCGCAATTTTCGTAATATTGATATCCCGGGTGTTGTCTGCGATGGAACTCATCTTTTTCGACCAGGAACAGACATACTTCGGCTCGCTTGCTTCCTACCAGCTTAGCAGGGCACAGTTTATAAATACACCTCTCTGAGGTCGCGTGCATTTTTTATCAATAGCAATTTGGCTAAATTGACTCATTTATTGATCAAATGGGTTTTCAGTGGGAAATTTCCTTTTCACATTTTTACCTAGGAAAATTATAGTATAAACTAATGACACTGTCATTTCGATTGTGTATTGCAGCTGTAGCGATTATTAGTATTATCTGCATTTTTTCAGTTCTAAATTTTTTTTTCACATCGTGCAGTAGAGGTGCCCACTTACAACTGTATCTGTATACCCGCCATTTTCTGACTGGTCGCAAATTTTCACGCTTTCGATAGGTAGTTTATATGCGTATTTTAATATGCATATTTAATTATTAAAATAAAGTAACAAAAGCGTGTTGCTTTTGTTACTTTATTTTAATAATTAAATATGCCACAGTTTTTCTCCATTTACTTTTTGTGTATTTTTTCTAGTCGTTTACACGATCTTTTGCCGTACTCCCCCCTCAGTGCACAGTATGTATGCCCCTGTTTTGCCCGATATTTTTTAACAATATAAGGTACGTACCATCCAAGACATCTCTTCTTTTCTTCTTTTGCGATGTATAAATATTATTTCATATTCTGTTCTATTCGGGGCGTACCTTTTGTGTTATGCGTCGTTATTCTTATTTTGTCTCTCTTGTGCATCCTGGATGTTTTTCAAAACCTTATTCCCGTCAATTATTTTCATTCTGGTGACCCTCCCAGTAATTTCCTCCTCACATGTTCTGCTGGATCACGGTGTTGCTGAACATCCTCCTCGTTTATGTCAGTGCAAACAGGCTCTCTGTAAAACAACTTGCAATTACTAATGAGAACAAAATAATACGATACCATCGATAACATTGCAAAATCATAATACAAGCATACATCCAGGCCATGAAAACAACATGCCATGTTTAGGGAGCCAGTGATGTATTCAAATGTTCAGTTATAATAGTTCATCTTAGAGATTCTTTTAGCGGTTATATTTCCGTAGGAATTAATGGTCATTGGCCTTCTCTTTCAACCCTTCAGATCAGGGAAAAAACTTTACACAAAACACGGGATCTCCGTTCTTAGATTAATGTATTGGTTTACACTCGCAGAAATTGAAAAATAACCTCAAACTCTAAGGAAATTTGCTCTTGGATAGTATGGACTGAGGATTAAAGACAAATCAAGCCAATATATAATGTTATAATATACATAATGTCCTGTATATTCCTTTGCTATAGATCTTCTTAAACATTGCGGTGTGGTTCGTGGAATCTACACAAAAGAAAATATAACCTTAAAATGATGAAGACCTCGTACAAGAACAGGGGTCTTCATAGAACGTGCGTGATATTTGTAAGAAAAAAGTACCGAAGTCTAAATTCATCAATTTTAATAATAATAATAATAATAATAAGATTCTTATATGGCGCCTTATATTCTATCTCAAGGCGCCTTACAATAATGACTAATATACTAAAATCATTAAAATGACTACAATATTTTAATCATAAACTCTCATTGGAAACCATTTAAAATTTACACTACTAAAAATCAATCT
>NW_019775417.1:269361-361040 GCF_001039355.2 Lingula anatina | reverse complement strand
AAAAAAAAAAAAAAAACATATATATATTAAAATAAAATCTAAGAGATATAGACAGAATTAAAAAAGTGGGTCTTTAAAAGAGATTTAAAATTGTCAAAGTCTTCTGTTTTCCTAATAAAATTTGGTAGACCATTCCACACTCTTGGGGCGTAGATTATAAAAGCACGATCTCCATAACTTTTTAGGCACCCCTTCTCTAAAACAGAATGTTCTAAAATAAAATCATTCTCAGTATTAAAACGTGTGGACCGCCGTGGTAAGTTAAAACAGATAAGATCAGATAAATATAATGGTCCTTGTGAATGGATCGCCTTTTTCTTCTGAAAGGTCTAGAAGAACTAAAATGACATCTCTTTGTTTATCCAGGGCAAGCATTATGTCGTTGTGGACTCGAAGTAGAGCTGTCTCAGTGCTGTGGCCTTCTCTATAGGCAGACTGGAATTTCCCAAAGAGTTTATTTTCAGATAGATAGCTGCTTAGTTGGGAACATGCCATTTTTTCAATCAATAATTAAACATTATCAAAACTCACATTCGAATACTGCTACCAAATATTTGAACAACCTTTAATATTCACACTTTGCGTGGTCCACCCCGCGAGTATCTACACTAAACCGCCATGTGTCTAATTAAGGGGTATGAAATGTTCGTGTTCGCATCAATGCCATAGACCATTTAAAAGATTGGATGTCAGACATTTACCTATGCACCATACCTCTGTACAAACACAGTGTCCATTCTATGGTACATGTAACAAGACAAACCCTGTGCTCTAAAAGTGAATTCCCGCTTTGCCGGGCACTACGTTGAATAGATATAATTACAAACAAGAATATGTATCTTAAAGCCCGCTTTTCCTCCATGATCTTTGGCTAATAAGTAATACTACAAACTAAATATGACCTTCTGTCATTATCTTTGCCCGTGGGGCTGCATACATCGCAATATTTGCGACTAGCTTCTTATTTGAATGTTAAGTAACCGTACATTTTCTTGTCAATTTATTTTCTTTCAAATAGCAAGCCTAACCCACAGTACATATTAAGTGGTACATGAGGACTTGATTTCAACCTAGGAACCGTAAAACAACGATGATTGGTGGGTCTTAGTTTAAACGTTGGTTAGTACGGGAAAATTGCCGTTTTTTCCAGGAAAATCGTATTTTTGGCCAAAACGAAGAGTTATTATGACTTTAACGATGTGTAGTTAAATCTATAAATATGTAGCACAACACTTCCCGTTTCATGTAATTTATTCGTTATGCTTTTTTACAGCTGTTTATTTTGCGTTATATATGTAATTTTTAATATCATATTTATGTATTTTATATTATCAGTTTAATATAAAATACATAAATATGATATTTATGTATTTTATATTATCAGTTTGGTGTTTATATTTTGTTTTTGTTATTTTGTATCCCTAGTTTCACCGCTTCTAACTTTTGCTCGTAAATAAACGTGACCACTCCCCGACAAAAGCAGACAACAACAACACTATATAACAATATTATAAGATTCATAAGATATATTCGTCTTTTTGCTCAAAATGCATTTATATCTACAATGTGTGCAATTCTGGGCTTTTCGTTATCCGACGCACTGTACAAAAACTCGCAACTTTATTACGTCTGAGGGTTTCCCGCCATGTTATTTTGGTCTCGAATGAACGCGAGAATCCGCGTGACACCTAAACCTCATTGGCAACGGATGCACTTGTCGACCGCGAAGAAAGGCACGAAAGCCCAAATGACAAGCACAGGTTTTAGTTTTACTACAATAACAGTCGTTTTAGTGGGAAAATGCAACAGAATATATTTCCAGGCGTTGTTTACAATGTATTTCTTGCGGAATTTTGAATCTCAAAGGAAGAGTTATTATTGCTTTAATATTCTCTTACAAATAAATGGTTTACATATTATACATACAGAGAAACGTGGCATTATCCGCCCGTAGCGATCCACAATTGTTGACGGAATAACTACAATAAAACCCTGAGACCTGGCGACATGAGCACTTAAATTCTTTATTCTGAATCTTTGATATTTTTTCATCAATTCTTACCTGGACACCCAATTGAGAAAATGGCCTGAAAACAAAACAAATAATAAGGAAGAAACCTATTTTTAAAACTACAGTAACGCAAGGTCTGTTTGGACTGATAATCAGCCAGACGATCATTGTTTTCGTTTGCTTTTCGCAATCAACGTGAGGAAGCCATTTCACATAATACAAAGTTGTACTTTGCCGGCGGTAAGGATCCTAACCTTAAATGCACTTGTATGTATTACCTTGATGTTTACAAGTAGCTATGATGCTTTATCACCTTTTAAAATATTCTTTGTTTGCAATATAGCAATCAAATTTTAATAATAGACTCTTAATGCTTATTTGAGCTGTGTCTTTTAGGTGTGTTGATAACAAGTTCGACATTTTAGTGGAGGTTATTTGTCTTTTTCTTGGTTTTTAAAGTGAAAATGAGGTCGAGTCCGGTAATTGTGTTGTTAATGTCATTATTTCAGGATTTGTTCTCAATTATTAAATTAAAAAAATGGAATAAAACATTAAAGCCAAATATGGGAGCAATAATTCATGAATAGGGGAAGTTTTTGTGGAAAAATTCGTTTTAGCGGGAAGGTATCGTGTCGATTACCTACCCCTGTATGTACTTTTAAACTTTACCTCAAAGCATGAACCCAGAAATTGGCTTCCATTAACTTTTCTATCTCTTTGGTGACTTAAAATCAACTTTTGCTTTGCACACTTGTTGAAAAAAGTTTTTAGAATTTCTACTATAGAGGTACAATTACCTTGACCAGCATGTATGGTCTTCACAAAAAAGTCTTCAAAGAGCTCTTGGAAAACATCGTCAGGGAACAAAGAAAACAAAATTAAAATTGTTGAACCCACAGTGCTAACCGTTAAAGCGAACCATAAATTTACCAGTACTATAAAGAGATATTAGCCGATAAAGAATATCTAGTCCATTTAAAAAGCGGTGCTTACTAAGTTCATTTATAGTACATGTATTTCAACTTTATATGCTTTCACAACTAACACAATATTTGTCTTTGTCCACGGTTGTTATTTTAACCATATGTTACATATAACTGGACTGTTTAAAATAACCTTATTGGTTACTATACAATTTACAAAATTCACTATGATGTCTTTTCTCACTCTATTTACCTATTTATTGCTCGAAACGTAGTAATACAGTTTCAGATACTCGACTCAATGCTAATAAAAACGATGTGTATGTTTGTGTGCATTGGTTGGTAGGTTAGTATGACCTTACAAAAATACGACAATTTCACTTGTTTAAGCACTTCCTGTCGTGAATTGAAATGATATGTAAAAACGATCCCGATGACGTTATTTAAGAACGTCCAAAATGCCCCCAAAATGATTTAAATGTTGTTTTTAGAGGTGTTTTACGTGATCAATGTGTACTAAAATGCCCATTGCATTGCTATTCCAGTTTAAATATCATTGAACATGGAAGTAGGCGATCTACAATGAGACGTGCATAACAAATTAAAAAAAGATTTTATACCCATGTCTCGTTTTGAAACATTTAACTGGTAGGCCCGCATAGTTTGACATCAGATCATCAGAGAAACTAGCATATGTTTAGAGTCTGCCTGCAGCATTCCTCCTCTGTTTTCGTGAGAGACACCATGTTTGGACATTTTCTGCTTGCAGCGTTGGCTTTGACCTGTCGTATTGGTAGCGGATCAGCAGCCCCAGGGTCAGGTATTTAGCTTGATTTAAAATATATGTACGGGACCGGCCAACTGTATAATGTGTTTACGGTACATTGTGAATAAGGCATGATAAAGCAGAATGCACTTACATATACGCATCATAAAAAGTTTAGTTACTGGCTTAAGCATTTTGATCAACTCTCCTTTTTCGCTTGAAAGATCCTGTTAGGTATTAAGGATATTGTAGCCCTTCATTATCATCCAGATACCAAAAATTAAGTTTTTCCTGCATCTAATTATTCAGTAATGCATATATCTTTGTGCTGATTAAATACAATAAAAACCGTCGGAAATACAAACTGTCGGCGTGCATATTACTCGTTGCAATGTATAAGCATAGGCAACTCAGAGCTTTAATTGTCAGTAAAAAACCTTTTCTATTTTGAGTGAGATAGCAATAGGTGTGGGGCATAACTTCATCCCTGAACAAAATTTTAACACGAAAATTGGCAGAGTTGACCAAGAGTGTTTGGGCTACAATCCTTTGCCGTCATGTTGATTTATATGATTTTGATATGGTATAATGAGCCCCTTATTACAGATTTTGATTAAACAAATGTAATACTTTGCTTTATTAACGATAAATCTGAACTAAGACTTCTAAAAAAGATGCTGGCAGGAGTTTGGAGTTCTAAATGGTGTCATTATATCGGCGTTAAAACGGTGATCCTGGGTGCTCAGGTAAAGGAGAAGTTTGAGAAACCGATTTTTTTTCGGATTTTGCCCATAAATCGCAATTATTATGTCATCAGTAAGATGACTTATGTGTACATGTAAATTGATTTAGTCACTGAACACCGAAGATTTATCTATTATCGAAAATAATGTATGGGAGGCATTTAATAAGGAGTTATGGGCGAAGAGTGACAATATCCTTAAGAAACGGTTGGCCTCCATAGTGTCTTTGATTCAGCAATGTGCATCCAAATTTGCCGACCGGTGTGGCAGGAGTGCACGTCCTAGTAACGCAAGTCCGCCCGGACACTAAGTCCTGGGAATGCAAGTCCTAGGGCATGCATTGCTAGGAATGGAAGTCCTAGGACATACGTTACTAGGATTCAATGTCCGTAGGACAAAGGCTCCCAAGTAATGTAAGTCCTACTTGTAGTAATGCACGCCCTAATGGGACGTGCGTTCCTGACATTTTAGTAACGCATGTCCTATATAGTTTACTCCAAGAAATGACATGAATAAATAGATATAGAGACATACTAGTTTTAAAGATATAATAAACGTTTGTTTTATTCTATTTATATGACATTTTATCTTTATATTTTACAATGTTTTCCGATAGGCAGTTTATATGCATATTAATGAAAAAACAAAAACAATTAATTTTTTATGTGTATTCTTCATCTAGTAAACGCAAATTTTGACGTGTTAACGCATATTTTTGGCGTACTCCTCCCTCAGTGCACAATATGTATGAGCCTGGTTTGCCCGATATTTTCTTAACAAAATAATTCACCATCCAAAGGCATCCCTTACTTTTACCCTGTGAAGTATATGTACAGTATGTACAGTGTATATTATTTTATGTCCTTTTCTACTGGGGTGTATATCTTTTGTGTTTTGTGTCGAAATTCTTATTTTCTCTCCCTCCCCCCTTTTTCAAAAGCTTATTCCTAAGAGAAAAATCACTTTACACAAAACGCGGGATCTCCGTTCTTAGATTTATTTTTCGGATTACACTCGCTGAAATTGAAAAATAACCTCAAACTCGATGGAAATTTGCTCTTGGAAAGTATGGACTGAGATTTAAGCCAAATCATGACAGTTTGGAAATAGAAAATTGCAATATATGTATATAATGTTCTGTAATAACCCTTTGCTATTTTGGTGCTCTGACACTTAAAACACAAAACAAAAAAGTAATGAGCACGGCATTTCGAACACATATTAGACATTAAAAAAACCATTAAACATTTTGCTACTAGTGATAAATAGGGGTAAGAGGGGGTTATGGTCAAGTCAAAGATAGGTCTCGAACCCTTAGATGCAACAGAACGATTGATGATATCTTACCTTGTGGTCTTGCAGGCTAACCACTACACAGACGAGCTGAAGTTGCAAACATATCATTTTTGTCTGATATATGGCTCACCAGAAGGATTTCATATACATTTATAGTTTTATCATTTAACAGTATTATTGCCTAAGGATAGGACTTTCAAATGGCCGGACTTTTATTACTGTCATAGGTGTAACAGGAATAAAAGTCCTACATTAATACAAGTCCTACCTACTCTAATTATGAGCCAGGAACCTAAGTCCTTGTAGGACTACTATTCCCAAGTAATGTTAGTCTTACGGACAACCATTACCAGGAACCGAGGTCCGAAGTACCTCGGTTCCTGGTGGACTTGGATTACTGTTACACCGGTCATGTTTTCCATTTCAGTGTTTACTTGAAGTAATACTTTTCTTTTTGGCAAGTGGTAAAATTAGTGAGGGATAAAAAATGTCTACGTTCGTCAGGCTTTTGCGGTCTGGATGATGCCCACAGAATTCACAGTAATGTTTTACATTACATTTCATTGTAACAAAATCGTATATTTATTTCAAAGTACATCAAGCCTGACATTGATTGTCTTCAAATTATAATAATATATACTTATAATTTGTTCACTGTAGGGGTCGTAACTGTCTTTGTTTTGTTGCAAACGTTTCCTTAAGCCAGTATTCATATTTACTTTTAGAAGGCTCACGGGTTCTGCATTTCCCTGAACCGGATAGCACCCTATCATGGTCACTACTACACGCGACTACTCCGGATCTGAACGCCTTCACAGCCTGCGCATGGATCAAAACCATCCGCACCACAAGCGGCCCCATTCTATCCTACGGCTCAGAGAGTTGTCGCCAGTGTATTGAACTTGGATACAGCCCCGTTGGTCACGGCTACTCGGTTGTTTTGAAAGGCGATGACGTACTGAATAGGTCCCCTCGTGCTGAAGGACCCGTACCGGCCGATGGGAACTGGCACCACTGGTGTGTGGTGTGGAGTGGTGCCAAGAGAGAGATTAATATGTACAGGGATGGTCTTCACACACTGAGTCGTCCTGTGAACGTTTCACTTATACCTGGAGGTAAGAGCATGGTTGTTTGAATGCTACATAAAGAATCCCTCTGTTTATCCAGCAATTTGATGAAAAATCGTGCATTTCACCTAATTTGGCACAGTTGTGAAGAATGGAAATATAGGGGAAAGGAAAAGGCCAATATTAATGGCTAAAGATGTCATTTAATGACTACATAAAAACAGCGTGCATGTAGTATCAACAACTGCTTCTTGGGCAAAATGGCCTCCAAAAGTAAAGAAGCAGTCCACCCGCTAAAGATATCCAGCAACATAGATTCACTTTAACTATAAGCGCGAAATTTGCCACAGTTGTAGAGGACTTTTTTGTAGCATTTTTAGTTATATGGGCATATCTGAAGATTCCAATGTGGTCGTCAAATACAATATGTCCACCCAAAAAACTTTTTCAAAGTTAACTTATCTACATGCATCATTTTTTTATATTCTTTAATGGTTAGATAATACCCCTGTATGAATGTATAATTAAAAGCAGTTGCATACTGGAACCATTCCTTAGGCCGCATTCACAACTAAAGTTGATCCGTGGACTAACAGATCCACGGATCAAATATGGTTGACCCACTTGAATGCTTACTGCGTAATCCTTGCAGGGAATCTATTCAGTTTATATCAGGGAGTTATGCGGCAAGTTTTCAAGTCGATCGACCATGATTGATAAGCAGATCAGTTAGTCGGCGGACCAATTTGTTCTGAATGCTCCCATAGAAACTTGGACTACAGTTAACAAATATATAGTATGATTGATCGTCCAAGATTTCATATTAGTCTATATCCTCTCCATAACTACTTGATTTCAGGTGGCAAGTGGGTGGTTGGACACACATATAACGAGGCAACGCCTTATGCACATCCTAGGCATCCATCTTTTGTCGGATTCGTCGGTGGCGTCAACGTCTGGGACCGCGATAACGTCGACATCCCCGGCCTGGGAATATGTGCCAATACTAACGAAGGGAGTCTCATATCCTGGGATACTGTCACCAAAACCAACTTCAAGGTCGCAACATACAAGGAGTATTGTTAAAATGTTACCACTACTATTAGATTACTGCAATGTGAGATTTGGCAGTAGTATGGATCACTATTAAAAAGCATTAACACTTCTTCCCTTTCCTTTGAAATTAACCTTTGAGATTGAAATAAACTGCATTTTTAGAATCGACATAACAAATTAATAAAGAATTGCTGAAAGTGACAATATGGATTCGACATGTATATGTGACCCTTTTTTAATTTTGTAATTATTGGAATTTTATAAAAACCATCCAGCCTGTTTCTAACTAATACGTAATCTATTCACACCTACAGTTGTTTTCCACATGACCTCATTTCAAACATGAATTTCACAGAATAAGGGCTAAGAAAGAAACATAATGAGAGTGTATGTGAAGATAAAATGTTTATCTCTCAGTCACTTCTTTTAGTCCTTTGCATTAACTTCTATGACTGACTTGCAACTCGCCACATCACGTCTTTATCAATTAAAATATAACTCTCTCGATCAATTACATCTTTACTAATTCATCAATAACAGATTGCAATGTAAATTAATTATAATGGCTGATGGCTGACTTGCATCCTGCTATATATACAAATACATAGATCTGAGTATTTTAAAGCTTAATTCTAGATACATTTTAAATCAGCATACTATTTTCCGTAAGTTTAATTATATCTGACTATATATCTTTAAATCATACGTAAGTCACAATGACTATTAATTAAGGGTTCGTTACATATATTGCAATGAAAACTCTGCCATGTCTGTGAAGATGAGCCGGTATGATTCAAAAATCGCTCTTTCCTGTTGTATTATATTTCTAGTTCTTCTCCCATGTCTGATAATACGGCATCCATGTACAGTACCTTACAAAATAGCGGCGCGTTTTTTCACCGCGTTTTTTAGTCAGCTGTCAAAGGGTTATCATAACGACAAGGCAGTCCGTTGATCTATTTGAATATCGTCACCAGATTTGCAGAAATTGACCAATTAGCATTTTCTCATGAAAGGAGTAATTTTGATAACAGGTGCGATATGGCCGTCGACATCAGTAAAAGATGCAGAGCCGTTTTCTACGGTCTTTAAAATTTTCCCAAACTATTCCATACCATTGGCAAATGTCAAATGGATAGGCCTTCATAACATCTTGACTACGGAAACAGTCTACTGTCTGTTCCAAATTGAAAAACTACAATCTGTCCAAAATGCTGCAGCACGACTACTGACCAAAACCCCTCTCAGATCAAACATTTCACCTATTTTATTCAAATTAAGATGGCTTCCAGTACGAAAGAGAATTGTTTTTAAAATACTGCTGTTGGTTTTTGAATTCACCAGATGGGAATGCCTTTCATTTTTTAATTTTCTTTACTACATCCAAGATCAGCCAATCTCACCAGATCCGCCAGATCCACCTCTACTCTTTGCTTTACCAGGATAGACAAAGAAATATAAAACCTACGACCACAGGCCATTTTCAATTGCAGCACCCATTTCATGGAAAGAACTACCCTCACGCATTTGGACAATAGACAGTGTTAAGGTTTTTAGAAAAATACATATAGTACTGATACTTTTATTTGTAAACTGCTTTGAGACGGAAGTGCAGTGCAGTTAAAAAAATATTATTATCATTATAAAATAATATGTGAACCGAATAACTGCGTACATTTCCTGCCTTTCTTCGACCCAAATAAGCCCATGAAATATAGCACAGTGCTGAGCTTATTTATGACCCGATTAGGCCGATTTTCGTCTGCATCGAAATGCTTCTTTGAAAACAATGCAAAAATAAATGAAAGTAACTTCCCCATCAAAATTACGACATAAACCCGCATGCATTTGCTTTATTGGATGTACCGTTTAACAACGTGCTGGTATTGTAGACATATATGAGGGAGAAAATATATTTTGTATTTTAGACGTCGTTCTTAGATATCATAATGCAAAATGCAAAAAAGGGAGGAGCGTCGCAGACTGTTATCATTATTTTGGTTCATGTTGTTGTTTGTGTGTATGGGCCTGTGTATGAAGGTTTATGTACACGTGGGTGAATATCCACCCTTCCTACTGACCAAATATGACAATTAAGGTCCCTCATATACAAGTGGTACACCATGCAAAGGACTACGTACTGAGCACTAAGTTGAGTAAATTGTGTGTGTGAAATATATTTTAAATTGAGAGAATATGGGAGGAGACACGATGGAACAACTGATATTGCGTGATAGGCCATAACGGAAGTGTTGTCATAAAAAGGCTGAAAACAAAAATTCTTTTAAAACAAGAACTTTGTCATTTTAATCTTTTCGTCAATGCAGATGAAAGCTGGTTATCTTTGTTGAAAATTAGGGTTGGTAATTTAAGTGGAGAATGTAGAAAAAATCGTGCGAGAAGATACACTTTATAATCAAACAACGTTGTGCAATATGCATTAAAATTATTATGTGCATTAACCTTGATCTGAGATAACCACAGCAAGATAATATGTTAAAAGGCGCAGACTAGCATATTTTGGTTAACTTTGCCGTTTTTGCGTGAGACATCCGCCGTGTATGCTGATATACTGCTGTCTTTCTAACTTCGTGTTATGACAGTGAGGCCTAATCTTCTCCGAAGGAAATTGGGCTGTCATAGATTGGGTTCCCTTACTTAGATCGATATAACAGGTTCGATCCATCTCCAAGGGCTTTCTCGCTAAATTGATTAAAGCGTAAGAGGCTTAGATGTCTGGCAAGCCTACTGAAGCTGCTAAACGATATTTAATTACCTCCTAGCAGCTTCAGTAGGCGTGAGAGACATCTAAGCCCCTTAATTTGATTGCAATTTAGCGAGAATCCCCTTGGAGAAAGATAGATCCACAGTAAGTACTATAAGGTCTGGGAATGGTCATTAACAGATCGGTTAAAAAGGTTCCATGAAGCATCTTCTGGTATTTTATTAGAATGCATTGCTTGTCTTCTGAGGGGGAGTTGATGTGAAGTCAAACGATTCACGGGGTTGCTTTTGGTGATCATATCATAGTATTCACTTGTAAAATAACGACTAGATCAATCAATTGATATCTGGCATAGTGTCAAAATATTTTAATATCCCTTACTCTAATTAACGACCCATCAACGGATCGAGTCCTTCGATATGACGAAA
This sequence comes from Lingula anatina, assembly GCF_001039355.2. The sequence goes on along the minus strand of NW_019775417.1, from coordinate 350,025 downwards.
GCAGTATATATAACTTCTGTGAATATGCAATTTTTACAAAACATTATTGTTTCAACTTGTTATGAATAATTAAGTCTTGATTTTTAATTTGTGTCATTCTAATACACAATTCCAGGTGGTAAATGGGTTGTTGGACACACTCAGTGTGAGGCAAGTCCTTATACACTTCCTAAGCATCCATCATTCGTGGGATTCGTCGGAGGCGTCAACGTCTGGAACCATGATAAAGTAGACATCCCCGGCCTGGCAATATGTGCCAATACTAACGAAGGGAGTCTCATATCCTGGGATACTGTCACCAAGACCAACTACAAGGTCGCAACATATGAGGAACATTGTTAAAATGTTACCACTACATTTACTTTTCTGTAATATGACATTGGTCTATATCCTTTATGGATCACCATTAAAGTATCAACACCTCTTCTTTTTGCTTTGGGATTGTACCTCTAGATTGGAATGAACTACATTTTTCAGAATCTACATACCAAGTTAATAAAAATTTGCTGAAAGCGACCATATGGATTCGATGTGTATATGTGACCCTTTTTTAATTTTATAATTAAAATTAAAAAATTAAAAAATTAATTTTTTAATTTTATAATTACTGGAATTTTATTTTTAAAAAACCTTCAGCATGTTTCTAACTAATACGTGAGCTATTCATACCTACAGTTGAATTCCACATGACTTCATTTCGACATGAACATCACGGAATAAGAGCTGAGAAAGAAACATAATGAGAGTGTATGTGAAGTTAAAATGTATATCTCTCAGTCACATCTTTTAGTCCTTTGAATTAACTTCAATGACTGATTTGCAACTCGCCACATCACATCTTAATCAATTAAAACTTAGCTCCTTCCAACAATTACAGAATGCAACATAAATTAACTTTTGATGGCCGACATGCAACCAGCTTCATATATATATATATATATATATATATATATATATATATATATATATATATATATATATATATATAGTGGTGGTTGGACACACTCATTACGAGGCGACACCTGATTGTCCTCCTAAGCATCCTTCATTTGTCGGATTTGTCGGCGGCGTCAACGTCTGGAACCATGATAAAGTCGACATCCCTGGCCTGGCAATATGTGCCAATACTAACGAGGGGAGTCTCATTTCCTGAGATACTGTCACCAAGACTAACTTCAAGGTCGCATCGTATAAGGAGTATTGTTAAAATGTTACCATATGTGATTACTGCAATGTGAGATTTGGCAGTATGGATCGTCATTAAAGCATTAACATTTCTTTTAGTCATCTGTCAAAGGGTTATCATAAAGGGTTAGTATGAAGATGAGCCGGTATGATTCAAATATCGCTCTATCCTGTTGTATTGTATTTCCAGTTCTTCTCCCATGTCTGATAATACGGCATCCATGTACAGTACCTTACAAAATAGCGGCGCGTTTTTTCGCCGCGTTTTTTAGTCATCTGTCAAAGGGTTATCATAACCACAAGGCAGTCCGTAGATCTATTTGAATATCGTCACCAGATTCGCAGAAATTGACCAATTAGCATTTTCTCATGAAAGTTTTCCCTCTCTCAGTATAAAATTGTTAATTTTTGTTGCTGATTTAAAGTAATGATATTGTAAAAAAATCAATAAACATTTCGTGTTTTTAGAAAACAGTAAGGTTTTAGTAACAGAACCGTATGGGGTGGTGAGTAATACAATTATTTTTACAATTTTTTTACTCTGAAAATGTTTAATTTCATTGCACGTATATGTAGATAAGTAATTGGCAAACATGATTCATTTTGGCCAATTAAAGCCTTTTTATCTTCCATAACTTAGTAATTGACATAAAAGAAAGGAGAAAAAAGCCTTATGGCCAATTTATTTTGGCAATTAGGTTTTTTAACAAATCTATCTATCATAAAAAGGGAGGTCATATTTAAGCCTTACACCACTCACGGCTTTCTGCGTTGCATAGCATTGTAATCAGTTGCAGTAACTCAGATATATTTTATTAGATAGCTTTACATAAAGTAGTAAAGCGACGCCCGCATACAAAATGCAGTGTGCTTTTTATCCCAAGCCTCGTTTTGAAAGACACGAAACAAACCAAATGGAAATAAATTAAATTCGCCTCAAATTATCAGAGAGACGAGCATTTGTTAACAGTCATACTGCAGCATATTGGTATACTGTCTTTGTTTCTGTAAGGGACACTATCATGTTTGGACATCCTCTGCTTGCAGCGTTAGTCTGGATTTCTTGTATTGACAGAGGAGTCTCAACTCCAGGTAAATATGTGAATGTAATATGTATGGTATGAATGTAATTACTGCTTTCCCATCAGGGTACATTATTACAAGGGGGGTTCAACTCCCAAGACGAAAGTACGTTGAGTGCATTGATAACCCTGAAATTTTGTCTTTTTCCCACAAGTGCCTTTAATATATATAAATATAATTCAGTTGAGTCAATAACTTAACTCCAATTCACTATTTTTTTAGTGATGGCAAAACAGTTAGTTCACTTTTTCTCTCGTTTTTCTCAAAATGCCGAACTATTAAAAATCGGAAACAGCATGGTCACGGTAAAACGATGAGGTTAAAAACCAAGGAGTGATTTTTTATAACAGGCGCGATATGGCCATCGACATCAGTAAAATATCCAGAGCCGTTTTCTACGGTCTTTAAAAATATCCAAACTATCCCATACCCTTGACAAAGGTCAAATGGAGAGGCTTGCCCATGCATTCATTACTTCACATTTTGACTACGGAGAGAGTCTACAGTATGGTATTTCTCTGTTCCAAATTGAAAAATTTGAATCTGTCCAAAATGCTGCAGCACGACTACTGACCAAATCCCCTCTCAGATCAAACATTTCACCTATCTTATTTCAACTACATTGGCTTCCAGTACGATAGAGAATTATTTTAAAAATACTGCTGTTTGTTTTTAAATTCACCAGAATGCCCTTCATATTTTAATTCTCTGCTACATCCAAACTCAGCCAGTCTCAACAGGTCCACCACATCCAACTCTACTTTTTGTTTTACCAGAATTGACAAAGAATAACAAAACCTACGGCCACAGGGCATTTTCAAATGCAGCACCCATTTTATGGAAAGAACTACCCTCACGCATTCGGACAATAGATAGTGTTGAGGTTTTTAAAAAATTACATGTAATTCTAATATTTCATTTGTAAACAGCATTGAGACAAAAGTGCCGTGCAGTTTTTAAGAAATAATGATAATAATTATAAAATAGTATGTGAACCGAATAACTGCCTACATGTCTTGCCTTTCTTCAACTCAAATATGCCCATGAAATATAGCATAGTGCTGAGCTTATTTATGACCCGATTAGGCCGATTTGCGTGTGCATCGAAATGCTTCTTTGTAAACAGTGCAAAAATAAATGAAACAAACTTCCACAACAAAATTACAACATAAACCCGTATCAATTTGCTTTATTGGATATAGTGTTTAACAACGTGCGGGTATTGTAGAAATATATGAGGGAGAACATTTTCTTTTGTTTTTTAGACATCGTTCTTAGATTTCATAATGCAAACTGCACAAAAAGGTAGGAGGAGTGTCGCAGACTGTTATCATTATTTTGGTCCCTGTTGTTACTTGTGTGTATGTGTCTGTGTATGAAGGTTTGTGAACACGTGGGTGAATATCCACCCTACCTACTGACCATACTAAAAATGACAATTAAGGTCCGTCATATACAAATAGTACGTACAACATGTAAAGGACTATACACTTAGCAATAAGCTGAGTAAATTGTGGCTTTGAGATGAATATTTTAAATTGAGAGAATATGGGAAGAGTCATGAAAGAACAACTGATATTGCGTGGAAGGCCATAACAGAAGTGTTGTCATAAAAAGGTTGAAAAGAAAAATGCTTTTAAAACAAGAACTTTGTCATTGAAATCCTTTCGTCAATGCAGATGAAAGCTGGTTGTCTTTGTTGTAAATTAGGGTTGTCAATTGAAGTTGAGAATGTAGAAAAAATCGTGCCAGAAGATGTGCTTTATAGTCAAACAACGTTGTGCAGTGTGCATTAAAAAACAAAATGTGCATTAACCTTGATCTGAGATAACCACAGACAGATAATATCTTTAAAGGTGCAAACTAGAATATTTTGGTTAACTCTGCCTTTCTTGCGTGAGACAACCACCGTGTATGCTAATTTACTGCGGTCGGTCTAACTTCGTGTTATGACAGTGAGGCCTAATCTTTACTGAAGGAAAATGGGGTGTTCCCTTACTTATATCGATATACCAGGTTCGATCCATCTTCAAGAGGTTCCTCGCTAAATTGATTAAAACGTAAGAGGCTTAGATGACTGGAAAGCTTACTGAAGCTGCTAAACGATATTAAATTATATCCTAGTAGCTTCACAGGCGTGACAGACATCTAAGCCCCTTACGTTGATTGCAATTTAGCGAGAATCCCCTTGGAGATAGATAGATCCACATTAAGTACAATAAGGTCTGGGAATGGTCATGAACAGATCGGTTAAAAGGGTTTCATGAAGGCGCTACTTGAATTTTACTAGAATGTATTGCTTGTCTTCTGAGGGGGAGTTGATGTGAAAGCTGCAACCGTTTTAAGTTTGTGGCACATATGATCTTTGCGACCATGTGGTTACCAGTCGGCAATCGATCGCTACAATTCTGCGACCGGTTTTTTTAATTATCAAGTGGTTACTGACAGGTTGTTTACTAATCGGCAAACGATGTGGCTTGTAACTTGTAATTTAAATGTGGTATCTAAGATGTTGCAAATACTGTAACCTTGTTGCAACTGGTTTGCGACTGTTTGCCGAGCAAAATATGTCAAAGCTTCTTATTCAGCTCGCAATGTGATCGCAAGTGACCGCCAGATTATGATGTTGGCTTTACTTTCTTAGTTTTGGTGTTGTGGCAGTGATCTTGTCCTTCATGTCAGCGTTCATTTTTAAAATTCAGGTGGTAATCGAGTTCTGCATTTCCCTGAGCCAGATAACACCCTATCATGGTCACTACTGCACACAAATGCACCTGATTTAAACGCCTTCACAGCCTGCGTATGGACCAAGACCATTCGCACCACAAGCGGCCCCATTCTATCCTACGGCACAGAGAGTTGTCGCCAGTGTATTGAACTTGAATACAGCCATGTTGGTCACGGCTACTCCGTTGTTTTGAAAGGCGATAATGTATTGAGTGGGTCCTCTCGTGCTGAAGCGCCCCTACCGGCCGATGGGAACTGGCACCACTGGTGTGTGGTGTGGAGTGGTGCCAAGAGAGAGGTTAACATCTACAGGGATGGTCTCCACGCGCTGAGTCAACATGTTAAAATTTCACGCATACCCGGAGGTAATTAGAAAATGGTGTATGAACACAGAAAGATATATATTTGTTATAGTTCTTTGGCTTCCGAGCATACAAATATGAGCCAAGTTTGTAAAAAGAATGTAAACAGCTGCGCTGGAAACAGTAATTTCTACACTAAAATGTTCAAACAATTAATGAGTTGCTTTTGATGTTCAAGATTTATATTTCATCTGAAGAATTTGGTAATATCAAGTTATCTTATATGATCCATAAACTGGTGTTAATATGTTTAATATTCCTTGCTGTGATTTGAGACCCATCTCGGCGGGAGTACTTAGCTCTAAAGAATGCAGAGTATACCCCTCTGTTAATATGTAACTTGAACAAAGCACTGCTGTTTTTATTATAAAAAGTATAAATCATTGTCCAAATAATTCCAATAACATTCATATTCATAATGACAAAATTTCAGGTGGTAAGTGGGTGATTGGACACACCCATCACGAGGCAACGCCCATTGCATATCCTAGACATCCATCATTCGTGGGATTCGTTGGTGGCGTCAACGTCTGGAACCATGATAAAGTCGACATCCCCGGCCTGGCAATTTGTGCCAATACTAACGAGGGAAGTCTCATATCCTGGGATACCGTCACCAAGACTAACTTCAAGGTCGCAACATATGAGGAACATTGTTAAAATGTTACCACTACAATTAATCTTCTGTAATATGAAATTGGTCAGTATCCTATATGGATCACCATTAAAGCATTAACACCTCTTCCTTTTGCTTTGAGATTGTACTTTTCGATTGGAATGAACTACATTTTTCAGAATCGACATACCAAGTTAATAAAAATTTGCTGAAAGTGACCATATGGGTTCGATGTGTATATATGACCCTTTGTTAATTTTGTAATTATTGGAATTTTACAAAAAAAATATTTATCCAGCCTGTTTCTAACTAATACGTGATCAATTCACATCTACAGTTGTTTTCCACATGACCTCATTTCGAACATGAATATCTCGGAATAAGGGCTAAGAAACATAATGAGAGTACATGTGACGTTCAAATGCATATTTCTCAGTCAACTCTTTTATTCCTCTGATTTAACCCCCATGACTGACTTGCAACTTGCCACATCACGTCTTTATCAATTAAAACTTAACTCTCTCGATCAATTACGAGTTTACTCTTTCATCAATAACAGATTGCAATGTAAATTAATTTTAATGGCTAATGGCTGACTTGCATCCTGCTATATATACAAATACATAGATCTGAATATGTAAAAGCTTAATTCTAGATACATTCTAAATCAACATAATATTTTCAGTAAGTTGAATTTTATCTGATAAAACGGCATCCATATGCCTTACAAAATAGCGGCGCGTTTTTCACCGCGGTTTTTAGTCAACTGTCCAAGTGTTATTATAACGACAAGGCAGTCCGTAGATCTATTTGAATATCGTCACCAGATCCGCAGAAATTGACCAATTAGAATTTTTTCATAAAAGTTTTCCCTTTCTCAGTATAAAATTGTTAATTTTTGTTGTTAAGTAACGATATTGTAAAAAAATCAATAAACATTTCGTGCTTTTAAAAAACATTAGGGTTTTAGTAACAGAACAGTATGGGGTGATGAATAATACAACTTTTTTTACATTTTTTTTTTACTCTTAAAATGTTTAGTTTCATTGCACGTATATGTAGATAAGTAATTGACATCCATGATACGAAAAGCCATTTAGGCCAATTTAGGCTTTTTTAACGCATCTATCTTCATTAAAAAGAGAGATCATATTGAAACCCTTTACCACTCACGGCTTTCAATCCTGCATGGCATTGTAATCAGTTGTAGTGGCTCAGATATATCTTGTTGTTAAGTAGCATTACATAAAGAAGTAAAGCGACGCCCGCATACAAAATGTAGTGTGATTTTTATCCCAAGCCTCGCTTTGAAACACACAAAACAAACCGAATGGAAATAAATTAAATTCGCCTCAGATCATCAGAGAAACGAGCATTTGTTAGCAGTCATACTGCAGCATATTGGTATACTTTCTTTGTTTCTGTGAGGAACACTACCATGTTTGGACATCCACTGCTTGCAGCGTTAGTTTGGATTTCTTGTATTGACAGTGGAGTCTCAGCTCCAGGTAAATATGTGAATGTAATATGTATGGTATGAATGTAATTACTGCTTTCAGGGTACATTATTAAAAGGGGGTTCAACTCCCAAGACGAAAGTACGTTGAGTGCATTGATAACCCTGAAATTTTGTCTTTTCACACAAGTACCTTTAATATATATAAATATAATTCAGTTGAGTCAATAACTTAACTCCAATTCACTATTTTTTTAGTGATGGCAAAACAGTTAGTTCACTTTTTCTCTCGTTTTTCTCAAGATGCCGAACTATTTAAAATCGGAAACAGCATGGTCACGGTAAAAAGATGAGGTTAAAAACCAAAGAGTGATTTTTATAACAGGCGCGATATGGCCATCGACATCAGTAAAATATCCAGAGCCGTTTTCTACGGTCTTTAAAAATCTCCAAACTATCCCAAACCCTTGACCACGTTCGGCTGTCATCTTGATTGGATAGTAAACGATTGTCATAAAATCGCTAAATGATATTAAAACCGGGTGCATAAACTTGAAACCACCTAGGACAACCTTGGACAGTGCAAAAATAAGCTATAACAAGTGGTTAAAGCCTTCAAACCGAATGTCGTAAAGTCCCCATATACTTCCATAGAGACAATAAAATAGAGTAAGCTTGTGAAACAAGATTCCACAATTTTAAACATAATAATCGAAATAAAATACTGCTAAAATACTAAATTCTCGGCTTGACGTTTGCGTCGGTCCACTCTAACCTCCCATTACGAAAAAGAAGCCATTCCAATGCGGTTACGTCATTTCCTGAATTGGATGGTGGAGTGGACCGACTCAAACGTCAAGCCGAGAATTTGTATTTACGGTTTGATTGTGCGTATGCCATGCACGGAATTTACAAACGAGCGATGGGGTGATGTAGCCTGCAGTGTTTGCGGAAAGCGTGCCAAGTTTTAGGCCGCTCCGATGCCCGGCAGTATTTTATTTCGATTATTATGTTTAAAATTGTGGAATCTTGTTTCACAAGCTTACTCTATTTTATTGTCTCTATGGAGGTATATGGGGACTTTACGACATTCGGTTTGAAGGCTTTAACCACTTGTTATAGTTTATTTTTGCATTGTATTGGATTAATGTGGCTACATCCAAACTCAGCCAGTCTCAACAGGTCCACCACATCCAACTCTGCTTTTTGTTTTACCAGAATTGACAAATAATAACAAAACCTACGGCCACAGGGCATTTTCAATTGCAGCACCCATTTTATGGAAAGAACTACCCTCATGCATTCGGACAATAGATAGTGTTGAGGTTTTTAAAAAATTACATGTAATTCTGATATTTTATTTGTAAACAGCATTGAGACAAAAGTGCAGTGCAGTTTTTAAGAAATAACAATAATTATTATAAAATAGTATGTGAACCAAATAACTGCGTACATATCTTGCCTTTCTTCAACTCAAATATGCCCATGAAATATAGCACAGTGCTGAGCTTATTTATGACCCGATTAGGCCGATTTGCGTGTGCATCGAAATGCTTCTTTGTAAACAGTGCAAAAATAAATGAAACAAACTTCCACAACAAAATAACATCATTAACCCGTATCCATTTGCTTTATTAGATATAGTGTTTCACAACGTGCGGGTATTGTAGAAATATATGAGGGATAAAAATATCTTTTGTATTTCAGACATCGTTCTTAGATTTCATAATGCAAAATGCACAAAAAGGTAGGAGGAGTGTCGCAGACTGTTATCATTATTTTGGTTCCTGTTGTTACTTGTGTGTATGTGTCTGTGTATGAAGGTTTGTGTACACGTGGGTGAATATCCACCCTTCCTACTGACCATACCAAAAATGACAATTAAGGTCCCTCATATACAAGTAGTACGTACACCATGTAAAGGACTAGACACTTAGCAATAAGTTGAGTAAATTGTGGCTTTGAGATAAATATTTTAAATTGAGAGAATATGGGAAGAGTCATGAAAGAACAACTGATATTGCGTGGTAGGCCATAACAGAAGTGTTGTCATAAACAGGTTGAAAACAAAAGTGCTTTTAAAACAAGAACTTTGTCATTTAAATCTTTTCGTCAATGCAGATGAAAGTTGGTTGTCTTTGTTGAAAATTAGGGTTGTCAATTAAAGATGAGAATGTAGAAAAAATCGCGCGAGAAGATGTGCTTTATAGTCAAACAACGTTGTGCAGTGTGCATTAAAAAACAAAATGTGCATTAACCTTGATCTGAGATAACCACAGACAGATAATATCTTTAAAGGTGCAAACTAGAATATTTTGGTTAACTCTGCCTTTCTTGCGTGAGACAACCACCGTGTATGCTAATTTACTGCTGTCAGTCTAACTGCGTGTTTTGATAGGAAATTGGGGTGTCATAGACTGCGTTCCCTTACTTAGATCGATATACCAGGTTCGATCAATCTCCGAGAGGATTCTCGCTAAATTGATTAAAACGTAAGAGGCTTAAATGACTAGAAAGCTTCCTGAAGCTGCTAAACGATATTTAATTATATCCTAGCAGCTTCACAGGCGTGACAGACATCCAAGCCCCTTACGTTGATTGCAATTTAGCGTGCGGGTATTGTAGAAATATATGAGGGATAAAAATATCTTTTGTATTTCAGACATCGTTCTTAGATTTCATAATGCAAAATGCACAAAAAGGTAGGAGGAGTGTCGCAGACTGTTATCATTATTTTGGTTCCTGTTGTTACTTGTGTGTATGTGTCTGTGTATGAAGGTTTGTGTACACGTGGGTGAATATCCACCCTACCTACTGACCATACCAAAAATGACAATTAAGGTCCGTCATATACAAGTAGTACGTACACCATGTAAAGGACTAGACACTTAGCAATAAGTTGAGTAAATTGTGGCTTTGAGATAAATATTTTAAATTGAGAGAATATAGGAAGAGTCATGAAAGAACAACTAATAGAAGTGTTGCCATAAAAAGGTTTAAGAGGAGACACTTAGCAATAAGTTGAGTAAATTGTGGCTTTGAGATAAATATTTTAAATTGAGAGAATATGGGAAGAGTCATGAAAGAACAACTGATATTGCGTGGTAGGCCATAACAGAAGTGTTGTCATAAAAAGGTTGAAAACAAAAATGCTTTTAAAACAAGAACTTTGTAATTTAAATCTTTTCGTCAATGCAGATGAAAGCTGGTTGTCTTTGTTGAAAATTAGGGTTGTCAATTAAAGAGGAGAATGTAGAAAAAATCGCGCGAGAAGATGTGATTTATAGTCAAACAACGTTGTGCAGTGTGCATTAAAAACAAAATGTGCATTAACCTTGATCTGAGATAACCACAGACAGATAATATCTTTAAAGGTGCAAACTAGAATATTTTGGTTAACTCTGCCTTTCTTGCGTGAGACAACCACCGTGTATGCTAATTTACTGCTGTCAGTCTAACTGCGTGTTTTGATAGGAAATTGGGGTGTCATAGACTGCGTTCCCTTACTTAGATCGATATACCAGGTTCGATCAATCTCCGAGAGGATTCTCGCTAAATTGATTAAAACGTAAGAGGCTTAAATGACTAGAAAGCTTACTGAAGCTGCTAAACGATATTAAGTTATATCCTAGCAGCTTCACAGGCGTGACAGACATCCAAGCCCCTTACGTTGATTGCAATTTAGCGAGAATCCCCTTGGAGATAGATAGATCCACAGTAAGTACAATAAGGTCTGAAAATGGTCATGAACAGATCGTTTAAAAAGGTTCAATGAAGGCGCTACTTGTATTTTACTAGAATATATTGCTTGTCTTCTGAGGGGGAGTTGATGTGAAAGCTGCAACCGTTTTAAGTTTGTGGCACATATGATCTTTGCGACCATGTGGTAACCAGTCGGCAATCGATCCCCACAATCCTGCAACCGTTTTTTTTTTAATTATCAAGTGGTTACTGACAGGTTGTTTACCACTCAGCAAACGATGTGACTTGGAACTTGTAATTTAAATGTGGTATTTAAGACGTTGCAACTACTGTAAAGCAACCTTGTTGCAACCGGTATGCCACTGTTTGCCGAGCGAAATATGCCAAAGCTCCTTATTCAGTTCGCAATGTGATCGCAAGCTACCGCCAGATTATGATGTTTCTAAAAGTTTGTCCTAGTGTTTACTATCTTCGTTTTGGTGTTGTGGCAGTGATCTTGTCCTTCATGTCAGTGTTCATTTTTTTAAATTTCAGGTGGTAATCGAGTTCTGCACTTCCCCGAGCCAGGTAGCACCCTCTCTTGGTCACTACTACACACAAATACCCCTGATTTAAACGTCTTCACAGCCTGCGTATGGATCAAAACCATCCGTACCACAAGCGGCCCCATTCTATCCTACGGCTCAGAGAGTTGTCGCCAGTGTATTGAACTTGGATACAGCCCCGTTGGTCACGGCTACTCGGTTGTCTTGAAAGGTGATAATGTACTGAATGGGTCCTCTCATGCCAAAGCACCCCTACCGGCCGATGGGAATTGGCACCACTGGTGTGTGGTGTGGAGTGGTGCCAAGAGAGAGGTTAATATCTACAGGGATGGTATCCACGCGCTGAGTCAACGTGTTAAAGTTTCACGTATACCTGGAGGTAAAATGACATGATAATTTGGATGATATGGAAATTTATATTTCTACTTGCTATAGCTTCTTATCTTTCCAAAATATCAACATGAGCAAGCAGGGCATAGCATGTTAAAAAACTTCACTGTAAACATCGTATACATTTCTTCACTGAACTGTCAAACGATTCACGGGGTTGCTTTTGGTGATCATGTCATAGGATTCACTTGTAAAATAACGACCAGATCAATCAGTTGATATGACCCATGATCTGGCATAGTGTCAAAATGTTTTAATATCCCTTACTCTAATTTAGGACCCATCAACGGATCGAGTCCTTTGATCTGACGAATGCAGTATATATAACTTCTGTGAATATGCAATTTTTACAAAACATTATTGTTTCAACTTGTTATGAATAATGAAGTCTTGATTTTAAATTTGTGTCATTCTAATACACAATTCCAGGCGGTAAATGGGTTGTTGGACACACTCAGTGTGAGGCAAGTCCTGATACTCTTCCTAAGCATCCATCATTCGTGGGATTCGTCGGCGGCGTCAACGTCTGGAACCACGATAACGTCGACATCCCCGGCCTGGCAATATGTGCCAATACTAACGAGGGAAGTCTCATATCCTGGGACACTGTCACCAAGACCAACTTCAAGGTCGCAACATATGAGGAACATTGTTAAAATGTTACCACTACAATTAGTCTTCTGTAATATGAAATTGGTCAGTATCCTATATGGATCACCATTAAAGCATTAACACTTCTTCCTTTTGCTTTGGGATTGTACTTCTAGATTGGAATGAACTACATTTTTCAGAATCGACATACCAAGTTAATAAAAATTTGCTGAAAGCGACCATACAGGTTCGATATGTATATGTGACCCTTTGTTAATTTTGTAATTACTGGAATTTTATTTTTAAAAAACATTCAGCATATTTCTAACTAATACGTGATCTATTCACACCTACAGTTGGTTTCCACATGACTTCATTTCGACATGAACATCACGGAACAAGAGCTGAGAAAGAAACAAATTGAGACTCGCCACATCACATCTTGCATCTTGCATAATGCAACTCGCCACATCACATCTTAATCCATAAAACTTAGCTCCCATCAATTACAGAATGCAATGTTAAGAAATTTTAATGGCTGACATGCAACCAGCATTATATAGAGATACATAGATCTGAATATGTCAAAGGTAAATGCTACATAAAGTCTAAATTAACATACTTCTTTCCACCAGTTTAATTATATATCCCTTAAATAATATTCAAGTCACCATGATTATGAATTAAGGATTCACCACATATGTTTAACTCTGCTGTGACTGTGAAGCTGAGCCGGTCTGATTCAAATATCGTTTTGTCCTGTTTTATTGTATTTACCCTTCTTCCCCTATTTCTGATATTACGGCATCCAGGTGCCTTACAAAATAGCAGCGCGTTTTTATTCAACTGCCCAATTGTTATCATAACGAGCAGCAGTCCGTAGATCTATTTGAATATCGTCACCAAAAATTGACTGATCAAAATTTTCTTATTAAATCTTTCCCTTTCTCACTATTAAAAATTGTTAATTTTTGTTGTTGATTTAAATTATTGATATTGTAAAAAAAATTTAAGAAATATTTCGTGTTTTTAGAAAACAGTAAGGTTTTAGTAACAGAACCTCATGGGGTGATGAATAATATAACGAAAAGGAAAATTTTGCCTTTAGAGTAGGTAACTTCCTTGCACTTATATGTACCCGGTAGATAAGTAATTGACATACACACAACGAGAAAAAACATTTTGGCCAATTTAGACCTTTGTAAATAACACCTTATAAAACGATTCACAAGGAATTAGGTCTCGGATCATTGGAGAAAAGACATTTATTTAGAGCCAAAGACGGCAGTATTTTGTTCTACTCTACATGTTTATCTTGGTTGATATTGGTGTTGCAACATGGAACATTTGTTCTTGAAGCGTTAATGCTGACCTATTGTATTGGTAGTCGATTTTTGTTTACAAGAAATTAAATAAAAGTAACTTTCCCAGCAAGATTATGATATGAACCCGCAAGTATTTGCTTTATTGGTTTATTGGATGTAGCGTTTAACATATTGCTGGTATTGTAGAATTATATAGCGAGAAAAGATCTTTTGTATCTTTAGGCATCGTTCTTAGGTATCATAATGCAAAACGCACNCTGGCAATATGTGCCAATACTAACGAGGGAAGTCTCATATCCTGGGACACTGTCACCAAGACCAACTTCAAGGTCGCAACATATGAGGAACATTGTTAAAATGTTACCACTACAATTAGTCTTCTGTAATATGAAATTGGTCAGTATCCTATATGGATCACCATTAAAGCATTAACACTTCTTCCTTTTGCTTTGGGATTGTACTTCTAGATTGGAATGAACTACATTTTTCAGAATCGACATACCAAGTTAATAAAAATTTGCTGAAAGCGACCATACAGGTTCGATATGTATATGTGACCCTTTGTTAATTTTGTAATTACTGGAATTTTATTTTTAAAAAACATTCAGCATATTTCTAACTAATACGTGATCTATTCACACCTACAGTTGGTTTCCACATGACTTCATTTCGACATGAACATCACGGAACAAGAGCTGAGAAAGAAACAAATTGAGACTCGCCACATCACATCTTGCATCTTGCATAATGCAACTCGCCACATCACATCTTAATCCATAAAACTTAGCTCCTCCCATCAATTACAGAATGCAATGTTAAGAAATTTTAATGGCTGACATGCAACCAGCATTATATAGAGATACATAGATCTGAATATGTCAAAGGTAAATGCTACATAAAGTCTAAATTAACATACTTCTTTCCACCAGTTTAATTATATATCCCTTAAATAATATTCAAGTCACCATGATTATGAATTAAGGATTCACCACATATGTTTAACTCTGCTGTGCCTGTGAAGCTGAGCCGGTCTGATTCAAATATCGTTTTGTCCTGTTTTATTATATTTACCCTTCTTCCCCTATTTCTGATATTACGGCATCCAGGTGCCTTACAAAATAGCAGCGCGTTTTTATTCAACTGCCCAATTGTTATCATAACGAGACAGCAGTCCGTAGATCTATTTGAATATCGTCACCAAAAACTGACCGATCAGAATTTTCTTATTAAATTTTTCCCTTTCTCACAATTAAAAATTGTTAATTTTTGTCTGTGATTTAAATTATAGATATTGTAAAAAAATTTAAGAAATATTTCGTGTTTGTAGAATACAGTAGGGTTTTAGTAACAGAACCGCATGGGGTGATGAATAATACAACAAAAAGGAAAATGTTGCCTTTAAAGTAGTTAATTTCCTTGCACTTATATGTATCCGGAAGATAAGTAATTAACATACACACAACGAGAAAAAGCCATTTTGGCCAATTTAGGCCTTTGTAAATAACAACTTATAAAACGATTCACAAGGAATTAGGTCTCAAGCTGTTTACAAGCGATTAAAAAAGGCAACTTTCCCAGCAAGATTATGATATGAACCCGCATGTATTTGCTGTATTGGATGTAGCGTTTAACATCTTGCTGGTATTGTAGAAATATATGAGGGAGAAAATATATATTTTGTATTTTTAGGCATCGTTCTTAGATATCATAATGCAAAATGCACAAAAAGGTATGAGGAGTGTCGTAGACTGTTATAATTATTTTGGTTCCTGTTGTTTGTGTGTATGGACCTGGCCGTGGTTTGTAATGGAATGTAGAAAATGATTCCAATAACGATATGTAAGTACGCCAAAACACCCTCCAAATGAATGACTTAAATACTGCTATTAGAAGTGTATAATGTCTCTTATATGCAAAAAAAAAACTTGTTGCATTAGTTTTTCAGTTTAAATGTTTCATTGAACATGCAGACAAACTACAAAAAGACGTGAGTATAATAAAGAAAATGTGATTTAGACTCGTGTCTCGATTTGAAACGACAAACCTGTATAGATTAGCCACGAATCTTGTCATCCGAGAAGCAAGCATATGTTTAGAGTCATTCTGCAGTAGGTCCTGTACCATCCTATTTTTCGTGAGAACCGCAATGTGTGGACATTTCCTGCTTGCAGCGTTGGCTTTGTCTTGTTGTATTGGCAGCGAAGCAATACTCCCAGTGCCAGGTATTTAGCTTTATATATATATATATATATAATATATTCCGGCTTTGGCTTTGTCTTATTGAATTGGCAGCAAATCAGCAAAACCAGTGCTAATTATTTAGATTGAGCTACATAAAATCTTTATATATAATGTTTTTAAAATGTATTATATGTTTATGGAACATTGTGAATAAGGAATTATATAATATTAGTCCATTTGCTTACTTATTTCATTTATAACATTTAAACACCATATGGTTTCATAACTAAGACAATCTTAGATTTTGCCTGCGGTTATTACTTTTAACTACTTACGTGTATTGCACTGTTTACGAAACCCACTATGGTGTCGTTCTCTAATATTTACCTATTTATTGCTCGAAATATGGTAAGACAATTTCAGATACTCGACTCCTGATGCTAATTAAAAGGATTTGTGTGTTTGTGTGCATGGGTCGGTGGGTGGGTATTTTATAATTATATATTTATTAATGATATAATTATATTGCTGAAAAGTTACTTTTTAAAGGCACTTATGGTCGTGCTTCGTAGATAAGTCTACTTAAAAAAGGAGATCATCCAATATCGATATGTAAGTACGCCATTAATGCCCCCAAGTGACTAAAATGCTGCTATTAGAGGTGTATAATGGTTCCAATGTGCTCTAAAAAACTCATGGCATTGGTATTTAAGTTTAAATATATCATTAACCAAAAAGACTTGAGTATAATAAAGACAATGCATTTTAGACTCATGTCTCGTTTTGAAAGTGCACGCCCAAATAGATAAACCTCGGATCACATTAGAAGCAAGCATATGTTTACAGTCAGTCTGCAGTAGGCCATATACCATCATTTCTATTGCGAGAGCCACCATGTTTGGGCATTTCCTGCTTCCGGCTTTGGCTTGGGCTTATTGAATTGGCAGCAAATCAGCAAAACCATTGCCAAGTATTTAGATTGAGCTACATAATTTTTTTTTTTATATAATATGTTTTTTTTATATAACGTATGATATGTTTATGGAACATTGTGAATAAGGAATCAGTAAACAGATTAACATAAAGTTTGGCTACACGAAAAGTTTATAGTCAGATCTCCCTTTTCGCGTGAAGGATCCTATTAGGTTTTAAGCTCAAAATCCCTACCTGGGAATTTCCCACAATTTTTGACTGATAAATGAAAATAAGGATTAAAAATTTGTTCTAATAACTTTTAATTATCTCTTTGATGTCATTGTGACATCAGTTCGTTAATGGAATTCGTAAGAGAAGCAAACAAAACACATTGCCTTTTCTACTTCATACGACAACCATTAAAAGAGATATTTTGGATCTCCATATTTTCCAAATCATTGTATGTAAAAGAGTCACACGCCTCACAAAGGACCCTCATGTCAGTGTCTAGTCACAGTAACAGTCGCTGTTACGCTTGACCTCTTCCGGCTGCTACCAGCGCTGTCAAGTGGCAAGGCATTCCTTGGGATAGGTTTTTAGAGTTCAATCTGGAATAACATTCCAGGTATCGGACAAAAACTCCAATTTGGTCCAGTTTTGTTGTCGGACATGTAGGCCATTCATTTGGCGAGTAATGGCCTATCCACATATTGTCTACGTGGTTCAAATATGGATGTTTTGATGACCAAGGTAGCTGTTCATTCCCTTGGTTCTCTAAGTAATCTGTTATTAAAAGTGCTCTGTGTGAACCGGCAATCTCACCGTACAACCTTAAATTGTTCCTAAGGTGCCCCCAATCAAATAATAGTCAAGTGGTTCCCAGATTATTCCTTTATTTAATCTGATTCAGGTTTTCGTAGATGACTGCCATTGGTGTTTTGGCACCAATGTGGTATCCACTTCAAATACTTACGCTGTTTATGACCTAATTCACTTTAGACGCGGCACACACTTCGTCGTTGGCCTCTTCTGGATGTCTGTAAACTCTGTTTCGACTAGTTGAGCGGTACAGGTGAAATCTGACCTCAATAAAGAAAGCCACGAGGTTTCAGTGTTCAACCCAGAAACGATCAAGGTCGCCAGTTAATTAGAGAAACATACAACGATGTTGTGCTGTTTACAGTGGGTTCCTCGGAGGTTGTCTGGTATTCTAACCTGCTAAAACCAGTTTGATGTTCGCTAAGGGCCTTGAAAATGCGTTTTGGTGGTAATTTACCCCTCCTTCTGAACGGACTGGGTGGTTTTTGTTTAGTTGCAACAGCATATCCCAAAAGACAGTTGGTCCTGTACCCTGGTGGTAAGATTTTCATACATTGGATATGGCCTGTATGTAGGTATATCAGTCTGGGCATTACTCTATAAAACTGTGCGGACCGTTTGGCTTGGCGCAGTTAACTGAATACCTGGTCTGTCACTGAATACCTGGTACCTCGTATTCAGTTAATTGGAAGCGATACACTTCTCCATTCACATATCTTATATGAGATCGATTTTATTTTTTTTTTTTTGAAAAAAGAACGCATTCCTACCTAGGCATATCCTCGAAACTGAAATATTCCATATCATATGTCAAGTCTGTATTTCTCCCTACCTCTAGTTCCTGAGTTTTCTACAACTAACTGATCTATTACGTTGTAAACCTAGGATCGAACTGAACTGTTTTATGCAAGAAGCATAGATTCACCAAATCATTTCATAATGTACACAAAGGACATATATACAGCCAAAACTCCTAAGAGAGCCCCCCCCCCCCCAAAAAAAAAAAAAATAATAATAATANTCATACATTGGATGTGGCCTGTATGTAGGTATATCAGTCTGGGCATTACTCTATAAAACTGTGCAGACCGTTTGGCTTGGCGCAGTTAACTGTCTGTCACTGAATACCTGGTACCTCGTATTCAGTTAATTGGAAGCGACACACTTCTCCATTCACATATCTTATATGAGATTTTTTTTTAAAAGAACGCATTCTTACCTAGGCATATCCTCGAAACTGAAATATTCCATATCATATGTCAAGTCTGTATTTCTCCCTACCTCTAGTTCCTGAGTTTTCTACAACTAACTGATCTATTATGTTGTAAACCTAGGATCGAACTGAACTGTTTTATGCAAGAAGCATAGATTCACCAAATCATTTCATAATGTACACAAAGGACTAATATACAGCCAAAACTCCTAAGAGAGCCCCCCCCCAAAAAAAAAATATATATATACATATATATTTTTTTTTATCTCACGAAAGCAGTTCAACTTGAAATCAATCTGCCTGAATTTCAATCTGGCCTGTGTCATGTACAACATTAGGGGATGGCTTCATGTTTCATCAAAACAGAACACTTGCTCACAGTTCTCGTCTGGGGAGTGATTTGTTGCAGAAACCCAATGTTCTGAGGAGGGAGCAACCATCTTTAAACCCTTATATTAACCCTACTGAGCACCTGTGGCATGAATTGGAGTGTGCAATTCAGCGTTGAACCAACCTCCTAATAATCTGGACCAACTCTGCCAAGCTCTGTCGGAAGAATGGGACAATACCCCACAAAACAGAACTGTTACCCTTGGTGAAAGCAAGCCGCCTACAGGAGATAATTGCAGTACACGGAAGACACGCACGCTATTAGACAAAAAACCTTCAACAAGCAATTCCTAATGCTTTTTGTGTGTAAATTTGGTGACATTTGGTGGTGTATTTTCAATTAAATCAACATTTCTTTACTTCTTTGGAAATCACAGTGAAACATTTGATTTAAGGGGTACAGTGTTATGAATGTGAATAAAGGCTATTAAATAGGGATATCGTCACCTCTGTTAGTAATGATATCTGAAACAAAAACACTATTCATAGCAATCTACACTTGATGTGATAATTTGTAAATAAAATTGCTTTTGACAACCTTTTTAACCAATGTTGTGAAGCGTGCTATACGTGGTACATGAGACACCTTAAAGAAAAAGTACTAAGAAGCGAATGGTCTGGAGTCATCACTTCAACAGCTTGAATACAAATTTCATGTCTGTTGTGTTTTCCATTTCAGTGTTTATATATGTTTCATTTTGGAAAATGGTAAAATGTGTAAGAGTTGTGTTTCAATATGACATAAATTGTCTTAAAAATATACTAAAAATTAAAAACTTAAAAATTCTTACCATTTGATCAGAATAAGCGCCTTTGTTCTGTTGATGTCCTTTGTTTATGCCTGTATTCATATTTACTTTTACAAGGCGGTCGGGTTCTGCACTTTCCTGAACCAGATAACACCATCTCTTGGTCACATCTACAAGCGAGTACCCCCGATCTGGATGCTTTTACAGCCTGCACATGGATCAAAAGCACCCGCACCACAAGCGGCCCCATTCTATCCTACGGCTCAGAGAGTTGTCGCCAGTGTATTGAACTTGGATACAGCCCCGTTGGTCACGGCTACTCGGTTGTTTTGAAAGGCGATAATGTATTGGGTGGGTCCCCTCGTGCTGAAGCACCCCTACCGGCCGATGGGAACTGGCACCACTGGTGTGTGGTGTGGAGTGGTGCCAAGAGAGAGGTTAATATCTACAGGGATGGTCTCCACACGCTGAGCCAACTTGTTAAAGTTTCACACATACCCGGAGGTAATAAGAAAATGGTGTATGGACAGCACGGAAAGATAAATATTTGCTATAGTTATTTGGCTTCCGAGCATATCAATATGAACAACAAGAACAAAGTATGTAAACAGCTTCAATCCAGACAATTTACTAATTTCTACAGTAAAAATATTCAAATGATTTGCTATTGATATTCATGTTAAACAGGTTAATTCCATTTCAAAATTTTTGTTATATCAAGTTATCTTATATAATCCATAAACTGGTATTAATATGTGTAATTTGCCTTTCTCTAATTTAGGACGCATCTAGACGGGAGTTCTTAACTCTAACGAATTCAGAGTATAATCCTTTGTTAATATGTAACTTTAACAAAGCACTGTTGTTATTATTATAATAATATAAATAATTGGTCAAATAATTCAAATAAGCTTTATATTTATAATGACAAAATTCCAGGTGGCAATTGGGTGGTTGGACACACCCATTACGAGGCAACGCCTTATGCAAATCCTAGGCATCCCTCATTTGTTGGATTCGTCGGCGGCGTCAACGTCTGGGACCATGATAAAGTCGACATCCCCGGCCTAGCAATTTGTGGAAATACTAACGAGGGCAGTCTCATATCCTGGAATACTGTCACCAAGAATAACTTCAAGGTTGCGACATATAAAGAGAGCTGTTAAAATGCTACCACTTCAATTATTTTCTGTAATTTGAAATTGGTCAGCATCTTATATTGATCGCCATTAAAGCATAAACACAACTTCCTTTTGCTTTGAAATTTTACTTTTAGATTGGAGAGAACTATATCTTTCAGTATAGACATACCAAGTTAATAAAGAATTGCTCAAAGGTAATATATGTATTCGACGTGTGCATGGGATCCTTTGTTTATTTTGTTACTACTAGAATTTTATGGAAAACATCCGGCCTGATTCTTACTTATACGTGATCTATTCACACCTACAGTTGTCCTTACGTGATATGATTTGGAACATGAATATCACAAAATAAGGGCTAATAAAGAAACATAATGAGAGTGTATGTGAAGTCAAGTCACATCTTGCAACTCGTCAAGTCACATCTTAAAGGGATAATAACTCTTCGTATGAGATCTATATTTCACAATAAAAACACTGTTTTACTACAAAAACAGCAGTTATAGCTATTATGCAGATATCTGAATAGATGGCTATACTCTGTTATAATCTCTTAAGTGATTATAACTTTAAACCAAAATTTTTAGAAAAAAATCAGGAACTAACTTTGAATGTAGAAATGGATTCGTTAATCATTGGTAAGTATAGGAAAATTGTCGTTTACTCCGACAATTTATTTTTTTGGCCAAAACGAACAGTTGTTATCCCTTTAATCATTTAAAACTTATATCTTTCCGTCAATAACAGATTGCAGTGTAAAGAAATGTTAAAAGCTGATATGCAACCAGCTTCATATATGTTTATAAATAAAGGTTTGACTACATATGTTGCAGTGAAAACTCAGCCGTGTCTCTGAAGGTGAGCCGGTATGATTCAAATATTATTTTCCCTATTGTATTGTATTTCCCCTTCTTTCCCTATTTCTGATGTTATGTCATCCAGGTGCCTAAAAATTGCGGCATGCTTTTTTCACTTCTGTTTTTAGTCAACTGTCCAATTGTTTTCAAAATGACAAAGCGGTCCTTACATCTATTTGAATACCGTCATCAAAAGTTGACCAATTTTCTCATTAAAGTTTTTCCTTTCTCACTATTAAAAATTGTTACTTTTTTTTATTGATTTAAAGTATTGATATCGTAAAAAATTTTTTAAAAATATTTTGATTTTGGAAAACTGTAGGGTTTAAGTAACAGAACCGCATGGGGTGCCATGGTGAATAATACAACGAAAAGGAAAATGTTGCTCTTACGGTATTTAATTTCATTGCACGTATATGTATATAAGTAATTGACATACGTGAAACGAGGAAAAAAAGCAACTTGGCAAATTTAAGCCTTTTAAACGAATCTGTCTTCCTTAATAAGAGAGATCATATTGAAGCCCTTCCCTGGCCATTTCACATAATACAAAGTTGTACTTTGCCGGCGGTAAAGATCCTAACCTTACATGTACGTGCACGTATTACCTTGATGTTTACCAGTAGCTATGATGCTTTAAAACCTTTTAAAAATATTCTTTGTTTGCAATATAGCAATCAAATTTTAATTATAGACTCTTAATGCTTGAGTTGTGTCATTTAGGTGTGTTGATAACAGGTTTGACATTTTAGTGAAGGTTATTTGTCTTTTTCTTGGTTTTAAAAGTGAAAATGAGGTCGAGTCCGGTAATTGTTTTCAATTATTAAATTAAAAAATGGAATAAAACATTAAAGCCAAATACAGGAGCAATAATTCATGAATAGGGGAAGTTGTTGTGGAAAAATTCGTTTTAGCGGGAAGGTATCGTGTCGATTACCTACCCCTGTATGTGCTTTTAAACTTTACCTCAAAGCATGAACCCAGAAATTGGCTTCCATTAACTTTTCTATCTCTTTGGTGACTTAAAATCAACTTTTGCTTTGCACACTTGTTGAAAGAAGGTTTTGAGAATTTCTACTATAGAGGTACAATTACCTTGACCAATTGCCTTGACTTGTATGGTCTTCAGAAAAAAGTCTTCAAGCAGCTCTTGGAAAACATCGTCAGGGAACAAAGAAAACAAAATTAAAATTGTTGAACCCACAGTGCTAACCGTTAAAGCGAACCATAAATTTACCAGTACTATAAAGAGATATTAGCCGATAAAGAATATCTATTCCATTTTAAAAGCGGTGCTTACTAAGTTCATTTATAGTATTTCAACTTTATATGCTTTCACAACTAACACAATATTTGTCTTTGTCCACGGTTGTTATTTTAACCATATGTTACATACAACTGGACTGTTTAAAATAACCTTATTGGTTACTATACAATTTACAAAATTCACTGTGATGTCTTTTCTCTCTCTATTTACCTATTTATTGCTCGAAACGTAGTAATACAGTTTCAGATACTCGACTCAATGCTAATAAAAACGATGTGTATGTTTGTGTGCATTGGTTGGTAGGTTAGTATGACCTTACAAAATAAGACAATTTCACTTGTTTAAGCACTTCCTGTCGTGAATTGAAATGATATGTAAAAACAGTCCCGATGACGTTATTTAAGAACGTCCAAAATGCCCCCAAAATGATTTAAATGTTGTTTTTAGAGGTGTATTACGTGATCAATGTGTACTAAAATGTCCATTGCATTGCTATTCCAGTTTAAATATTATTGAACATGGAAGCAGGCGAACTACAATGAGACGTGCATAACAAATTAAAAAAGATTTTATACCCATGTCTCGTTTTGAAACATTTAACTGGTAGGCCCGCATAGTTTGACATCAGATCATCAGAGAAACTAGCATATGTTTATAGTCTGCCTGCAGCATTCCTACTCTGTTTTCGTGAGAGACACCATGTTTGGACATTTTCTGGTTGCAGCGTTGGCTTTGACCTGTCTTATTGGTAGCGGATCAGCAGCCCCAGGGTCAGGTATTTAGCTAGATTTAAAATATATGTACGGGACCGGCCAACTGTATAATATGTTTACGGTACATTGTCAACAATACATGATAAAGCAGAATGCACATACATATACGCATCATAAAAAGTTTAGTCACTGGCTTAAGCATTTCGGTAAACTCTCCTTTTTCGCTTGAAGGATTCTGTTAGGTGGTAAGGATATTGTAGCCTTTCATTATCATCCAGATACCAAAAATTAAGTTTTTCCCGCATCTAATTATTCAGTAATGCATCTATCCTTGTGCTGATTAAATACAATAAAAACCGTCGGAAATACAAACTGTCGGCGTGCATATTACTCGTTGCAATGTATAAGCATAGGCAACTCAGAGCTTTAATTGTCAGTAAAAACCTTTTCTATTTTGAGGTGAGATAGCAATAGGTGTGGGGCATAACTTCATCCCTGAACAAAATTTTAACATTGGCAGAGTTGACCACGAGTGTTTGGGCTACAATCCTTTGCCGTCATGTTGATTTATATGATTTTGATATGGTATAATGAGCCCCTTATTACAGATTTTGATTAAACAAATGTAATATTTTGCTTTATTAACCATAAATCTGAACTAAGACTTCTAAAAAAGATGCTGGCAGGAGTTTGGAGTTCTAAATGATGTCATTATATCGGTGTTAAAACGGTGATCGTGGGTGCTCAGGTAAAGGAGAAGTTTGAGAAACCGATTTTTTTCAGATTTTGCCCATAAATCGCAATTATTATGTCATCAGTAAGATTACATATGTGTACATGTAAATTGATTTAGTCACTGAACACCGAAGATTTATCTATTATCGAAAATAATGTATGGGAGGCATTTAATTAGGAGTTATGGGCGAAGAGTGACAATATCCTTAAGAAACGGTTGGTCTCCATAGTGACTTTGATTCAGCAATGTGCATCCAAATTTGCAGACCGATGTGGCAGGAGTGCACGTCCTAGTAACGCAAGTCCGCCCAGACACTGTCCTGGGAATGCAAGTCCTAGGACATTCATTGCTAGGAATGGAAGTCCTAGGACATACGTTACTAGGATTCAATGTCCGTAGGACAAAGGCTCCCAAGTAATGTAAGTCCTACTTGTAGTAATGCACGCCCTAATGGGACGTGCGTTCCTGACATTTTAGTAACGCATGTCCTATATAGTTTACTCCAAGAAATGACATGAATAAATAGATATAGAGACATACTAGTTTTAAAGATATAATAAACGTTTGTTTTATTCTATTTATATGACATTTTATCTTTATATTTTACAATGTTTTCCGATAGGCAGTTTATATGCATCTTAATGAAAAAACAAAAACAATTAATTTTTATGTGTATTCTTCATCTAGTAAACGCAAATTTTGACGTGTTAACGCATATTTTTGGCGTACTCCTCCCTCAGTGCACAATATGTATGAGCCTGGTTTGCCCGATATTTTCTTAACAAAATAATTCACCATCCAAAGGCATCCCTTACTTTTACCCTATGAAGTATATGTACAGTATGTACAGTGTATATTATTTTATGTCCTTTTCTACTGGGGTGTATATCTTTTGTGTTTTGTGTCGAAATTCTTATTTTCTCTCCCTCCCCCCTTTTTCAAAAGCTTATTCCTAAGAGAAAAATCACTTTACACAAAACGCGGGATCTCCGTTCTTAGATTTATATTTCGGATTACACTCGCTGAAATTGAAAAATAACCTCAAACTCGATGGAAATTTGCTCTTGGAAAGTATAGGCTGAGATTTAAGCCAAATCATGACAGTTTGGAAATAGAAAATTGCAATATATGTATATAATGTTCTGTAATAACCCTTTGCTATTTTGGTGCTCTGACACTTAAAACACAAAACAAAAAAGTAATGAGCACGGTATTTCGAACACATATTAGACATTAAAAAAACCATTAAACATTTTGCTACTAGTGATAAATAGGGGTAAGAGGGGGTTATGGTCAAGTCAAAGATAGGTCTCGAACCCATAGATGCAACAGAACGATTGATGATATCTTACCTTGTGGTCTTGCAGGCTAACCACTACACAGACGAGCTGAAGTTGCAAACATATCATTTTTGTCTGATATATGGCTCACCAGAAGGATTCCATATACATTTATAGTTTTATCATTTAACAGTATTATTGCCTAAGGATAGGACTTTCAAATGGCCGGACTTTTATTACTGTCATAGGTGTAACAGGAATAAAAGTCCGACAGTAATACAAATCTAACCTACTCTAATTATAAGCCAGGAACCTAAGTCCCAGTAGGACTACTATTCCCAAGTAATGTTAGTCTTACGGACAACCATTACCAATGGTGGCCTTGGATTACTGATACACCGGTCATGTTTTCCATTTCAGTGTTTACTTGAAGTAATACTTTTCATTTTGGCAAGTGGTAAAATTAGTGAGGGATAAAAATTTTCTACGTTCGACAGGCTTTTGCGGTCTGGATGATGCCCACAGAATTCACAGTAATGTTTTACATGTTTAGCCATTGTAACAAAATCGTATATTTATCTCAAAGTAAATCAAGCCTGAAAATGATTGTATTCAAATTATAATAATATATACTTATCATTTGTTCACTGTAAGGGTCGTAACTGTCTTTGTTTTGTTGCAAACCTTTCCTTAAGCCAGTATTCATATTTACTTTTAGAAGGATCACGGGTTCTGCATTTCCCTGAGCCGGATAGCACCCTATCATGGTCACAACTACACGCGACTACTCCGGATCTGAACGCCTTCACAGCCTGCGCATGGATCAAAACCATCCGCACCACAAGCGGTCCCATTCTATCCTACGGCTCAGAGAGATGTCATAGGTGTATTGAACTTGGATACAACCCCGTTGGTTACGGCTACTCGGTTGTTTTGAAAGGCGATGACGTACTGAATGGGTCCCCTCGTGCTGAAGGACCCGTACCGGCCGATGGGAACTGGCACCACTGGTGTGTGGTGTGGAGTGGTGCCAAGAGAGAGATTAATATGTACAGGGATGGTCTTCACACGCTGAGTCGTCCTGTGAACGTTTCACTCATACCTGGAGGTAAGAGCATGGTTGTTTGAATGCTACATAAAGAATTCCTGTGTTAGTCCAGCAATTTGATGAAAAATCGTGCATTTTACCTACTTGGGCACAGTTGTGGAGAATGGAAATATAGGGAAAGGAAAAGGCCAATATTAATGGCCAAAGATGTCATTTAATGACTACATAAAAACAGCGTGCATGTAGTATCAACAACTGCTTCTTGGGCAAAATGGCCTCCAAAAGTAAAGAAGCAGTCCACCCGCTCAAGATATCCAGCAACATGGTGAAGTTATCTTTCACTTTAACTATAAGCGCGAAATTTGGCACAGTTGTAGAGGACTTTTTAAGCATTTTTAGTTATATGGGCATATCTGAAAATTCCAATGTGGTCGTCAAATACAATATGTCCACCCAAAAAACTCTTTCAAAGTTAACTTATCTACATGCATCATGATCATTTTTTATATTCTTTAATGGTTAGATAATACCCCTGTATGAATGTATTATTAAAAGCAGTTGCATACTGGAACCATTTCTTAGGCCGCATTCACAACTAAAGTTGATCCGTGGACTAACAGATCCACGGATCAAATATGACCAACCCACTTGAATGCTTACCGCGTAATCCTTGCAGGGAATCTATTCAGTTTATATCAAGGAGTTATGCGGCAAGTTTTCAAGTCGATCGACTATGATTGATAAGCAGATCAGTTAGTCGGCGGACCAATATGTTCTGAATGCTCCCATAGAAACTTGGACTACAGTTAACAAATATATAGCATGACTGATCGTCCAAGATTTCATATTTGTCTATATCCTCTCCATAACTACTTGATTTCAGGTGGCCAGTGGGTGGTTGGACACACATATAACGAGGCAACGCCTTATGCACATCCTAGGCATCCATCTTTTGTCGGATTCGTCGGCGGCGTCAACGTCTGGGACCGCGATAACGTCGACATCCCCGGCCTGGCAATATGTGCCAATACCAACGAAGGGAGTCTCATATCCTGGGATACTGTCACCAAAACCAACTTCAAGGTGGCAACATACAAGGAGTATTGTTAAAATGTTACCACTACTATTAGATTACTGCAATGTGAGATTGGGCAGTATGGATCACCATTAAAAAGCATTAACATTTCTTCCTTTTCCTTTGAAATTAACCTTTGAGATTGAAATTAACTGCATTTTTTAGAATCGACATAACAAGTTATTAAAGAATTGCTGAAAGTGACAATATGGATTCGACATGTATAAACCCCATTCACACGAGACACTTTCAATCGCGATTAGTGCCAAATCGCGATTCTATCGATGTAAAGCTTCTAGTGTGAACGCAGTCGAGACGCCAAATCGCGATTCAAATTAATCCTATTCGAGAGGTGGATTCTATCGATGTAAACTTAAATCGCGATATAAAACTTCCTAGTGAGAACGGGATCGATGTTAACACCGGAAGTTGAGGACTTAGGCGCGTGCACAGTTTCTATCGAAAGTACAATACAATACAATACAATAAATTTTATTTCATGTCGGGTATAAATTGAAACGAAACATTAGCTAAATACATCTATTCGCCGACTGGAAAGTGAAAGAAAACAAACTGTCCACGCAATTTCAAGTTTCTTCGCAGTCAGCAAAATGGCCACGAGGACTTACTGGCGTGAAAACTCAGTGGCAGCATAACTAAATATTTGGGCCGATGAGAGTATTAAACAGAAAATAACACCGTACACACCAAAAGCATGGTCTTGAAGGCAGCTACTGCGCATGATCAACAGGATATACCGTGACTCCCCTAGCGAGCGCAGTTGCAATTACCAGATCTAGCAAGGTAAATCGCGATTTCGTTTTTACATGTGTGAACGCAAAAAAGTGAATTTAGCTAAGCGCGTTAGAATCGCGATTCCCTTAATCTCGATTAACCATGTAGGTGTGAATGGGGCTTATGTGACCCTTTTTTAATTTTGTAATTATTGGAATTTTATAAAAACCATCCAGCCTGTTTCTAACTAATACGTGATCTATTCACACCTACAGTTGTTTTCCACATGACCTCATTACAAACATGAATATCACAGAATAAGGACTAAGAAAGAAACATAATGAAATGATGATGAGATAATGTATGTGAAGTTAAAATGTATATCTCATTTACCTCTTTTATTCCTTTGAATTAACCTCCATGACTGACTTGGAACTTGCCACATCACGTCTTTATCAATTAAAACTTAACTCTCTCGATCAATTACATGTTTACTCTTTCATCAACAACATTAAATCAATTTTAATGGCTGATGGCTGACTTGCATCCTGCTATATATATATATAAATACATAGATCTGAATATGTAAAAGCTTAATTCTAGGTACATTCTAAATCAGCATAATATTTTCCGTAAGTTAAATTCTATCTGATAATACAACATCTGTATGCCTTACAAAATAGCGGCGCGTTTTTTCACCGCGGTTTTTAGTCAACTATCCAAGTGTTATCATAACGACAAGGCAGTCCGTAGATCTATTTGAATATCGTCATCAGAAACTGATCCATCGGAATTTTTTCATAAAAGTTTTCCCTTTCTCACTATTAAATTGTTAATTTTTGTTGTTGATTTAAGATATTGTAACAAAACTTATGAAATATTTCGTGTTTTTAGAAAACATAACGGTTTTAGTAACAGAACCGCATGGGGTGATGAATAATACAACTTTTTTTACAATTTTATTTTTTATCTTAAAATGTTTAATTTCATTGCACTTATATGTAGATCAGAAATTGGCATATGTAACTGCAGCCAGTAATGTTAGTTAGTGATTGCGATACTGGATGCTCTCACAAGATTGCGACGGAAGTATGCATTTTTTGTTTGCGTTTGCTTTACTACGCGGGAAATAAGTCCTGCGCACAGGTAGCTTATTTTACTTACCTTTTTATGCTTTGTGATTGTGTTTCATTAAATTATTGTTGTTTTTTGGTGTTCATATGTTACATTTTGCAGTTAAACATATATATATTTTTTACATTGTTAAAACGCAGTCATTTTTGTTCTTCCGGTACTATTTTTTGTTGTAAGATGTCCGAAACCATGTGGTTTCATGAATAAGAGCGCTTCACGTTTAACAGATATTTCTTTAATGTCAAGGTAAATTACTCTCTCTTTTTTATTATATAACAATAGTTAAAGGCTAATAGTTTGAATTGCAAAGGTAAAACGATAATGGGCAAACTAGAAGTAGGTCTTATAACTTAAGTGTGTAAGCGAAAGCCCTCATTAGAGAACCTGTAGCACAAGTTAATGAGTATACTTAGATCATAACGCAACGAAAGGTAAAATAATAACGAACTCAGTCTAAGTACTTTATTTGTTTATTGCAGGATTACAGTAGAGGGTGAAGACATCAACGTTTTCACTGTTAATCTAATGGAGAATCATGACTTGTATTTAAGGAAGAATAAAGATATACAATTGCAATATGAGCCTCCGTTATAGCATACATGATACGAAAAGCCATTTTGGCCAATTTAGGCCTTTTAAACGCATCTGTCTTCTTTAAAAAGAGCGAATCATACTGAAACCCTTCACCACTCACGGCCTTCAACGCTGCATGGCATTGTAATCAGTTGCAGTGACTCAGATATATTTTGTTAAGTAGCATTACATAAAGAAGTAAAGCGACGCCAGCATACAAAAAGCAATGCGCTTTATATCCCAAGCCTCGCTTTGAAACACACAAAACAAACCGAATGGAAATAAATTAAATTCGCCTCAGATTATCAAGAGACGAGCATTTTTTAACAGTCATACTGCAGCATATTGGTATACTGTCTTTGGTTCTGTAAGGAACACTATCATGATTGGATATCCACTGCTTGCAGCGTTAGTTTGGATTTCTTGTATTGACAGTGGATTCTCAGCTCCAGGTAAATATGTGAATGTAATATGTATGGTATGAATGTAATTACTGCTTTCCCATAAGGGTACATTATGAAAAGGGGGTTGAACTCCCAAAACGAAAGTACGTTGAGTGCATTGATAACCCTGAAATTTTGTCTTTTCACACAAGTGGCCTTAATATATATAAATATAGATAGATGGTGTTCCATGGGCATTGTTTAAATCATACCTGTCTGAGCGTGAACAATCAGTATTGCCAATCGCGTCTCATGCTAATCACCATCAACACCACTAGCTTTTGGCGTACCACAAAGCTCTGTACTCGGCCCATCCTGTTCACACACAGATTTATTTTTACGGAAGGCCATCAATTTTGATACCATCTATCCAGACACATATAAGTCAGTTGAGTCAATGACTTAAGGCCAATTCACTATTTTTAATGAGGGTAAAAAACAGAAGTTAGTTCACTTTTTCTCTCGATTTTCTCAAGATGCCGAACAATCAAAGATCGGAAACAGCATGGTCACGGTAACAGATGAGGTTAAAAACCTAGGAGTCATTTTTATAACAGGTGCGATATGGCCGTGGACATCAGTATCCAGAGCCGTTTTCTATGGTCTTTAAAAATCTCCAAACTATCCCTATCCCATTACCATTGACAAATGTCAAATGGAGAGGCTTGCCCATGACTTCATAACTTTACATCTTGAGGACGGAAACAGTCTGCAGAATGGTCTTTTTTTTTGTTCCAAATTGAAAAACTACAATCTGTCCAAAATGCTGCAGCACGACTACTGACCAAATCCCTTCTCAGATCAAGCATTTCACCTATTCGAACCTATTCTTATTTGAACTACATTGGCTTCCAGTACGAAAGAGAATTGTTCTTTTAAGAAATACTACTGTTTGTTTTTAAATTCACCAGAATGCCCTTCATATTTTATTCTCTGCTACATCCAAGCTCAGCCAGTCCACCTTTACTCTTTGTTTTACCAGAATTGACAAAGAAATACAAAACCTACGGCCACAGGCCATTTTCAATTGCAGCACCCATTTTTTGGAAAGAACTACCCTCACGCATTCGGACAATAGATAGTGTTAAGGTTTTAAAAAATTACATGTAATTCTGATATTTTTCTTTGTGAACAGCATTGAGACGGAAGTGCAGTGCAGTTTTTAAGAAATAAATAAATGTTATTATTATTATTATTATAAAATAATATGTGAACCTAATATCTGCCTATATATCTTGTCTTTCTTCGACCCAAATGTACCCATGAAATATAGCACAGTGCTGAGCTTATTTATGACCCGATTAAGCCGATTTTCGTGTCCATCGAAATGCTTCTTTGAAAACAATGCAAAAATAAATGAAACAAACTTCTCCAACAAGATTACGAAATTAACCCCATGCATTTGCTTTATTGGATATAGCGTTTAACATCTTGCTGGTATTGTAGAAATATATGAGGGACAGAATATCTTTTGTATTTTTAGACCTCGTTCTTAGATATCATAATGAAAAATACACAAAAAGGTAGGAGTGTCGCAGACTGTTATCATTATTTTGGTTCCTGTTGCTGTTTGTTTGTATGTGCCTGTGTATGAAGGTTTATGTACACGTGGGTGAATATCCACCCTTCCTACTGACCAAATATGACAATTAAGGTCCCTCATATATAAGTGGTACGTACACCATGTAAAGGACTAGACACTGAGCAATAAGTTGAGTAAATTGTGGCTTTGAGATATATTTGAAATTGAGAGAATATGGGAAGTGTCACGAAGGAACAACTGATATTGCGTGGTAGGCCATAACAGAAGTGTTGTCATAAAAAGGTTGAAAAAAATGCTTTTAAAACAAGAACTTTGACATTTTAATCTTTTCGTCAATGCAGATGAAATCTTGTTATCTTTGTTGAAAATTAGGGTTGGCAATTAAAGTGGAGAATGTAGAAAAAAATCACGCGAGCAGGTGTGTTTTATTGTCATACAACGTTGTGCAGTGTGCATTAAAAAACAAAATGTGCATTAACCTTGATCTGAGATAACCACAGACAGATAATATCTTTAAAGGCGCAGACTAGAATATTTTGGTTAACTCTGCCTTTTTTGCCTGAGACATCCACAGTGTATGCTGATTTACTGCAGTCGTTCTGACTTCTTGTTATGACAGTGAGGCCTCATCTTCACTGAAGGAAATTGGGGTGTCATAGACTGCGTTCCCGTACTTAGATCGATATACCAGGTTCGATCCATCTCTAAGAGGTTTCTCGCTAAATTGATTTCAGCTTAAGAGGTTTAGATGTCTGGAAAGCCTACTGAAGCTGCTAAACGATATTTAATTATATGCTAGAAGCTTCACAGGCGTGACAGACAGCCAAGCCCCTTACGTTGATTGCAATTTAGCGAGAATCCCCTTGGAGATAGATAGATCCACAGTAAGTACAATAAGGTCTGGGAATAGTCATGAACAGATTGTTTAAAAAGGTTCCATGAAGGCGCTACTTGAATTTTACTAGAATGTATTGCTTGTCTTCTGAGGGGGAGTTGATGTGAAAGCTGCAACCGATTTAAGTTTGTGGCACATATGATCTTTGTGACCATGTGTTACCAGTCGGCAATCGATTGCTACAATCCTGCGACCCTTTTTTTTTTTTTTTTTCAAGTGGTTACTGACAGGTTGTTTACCACTCGGCAAACGATGTGACTTGAAACTTAAAAGTGGTATTTAAGATGTTGCAGATACTGTAACCTTGTTGCAACTGGTTTGCGACTGTTTGCCGAGCAAAATGTGTCAAAGCTTCTTATTCAGCTCGCAATGTGATTGCAAGCTACCGCCATATTATGTTGTTGCTAGAAGTTTGTCCTAGTCTTTACTATCTTCGTTTTGGTGTTGTGGCAGTGATCTTGTCCTTCATGTCAGCGTTCATTTTTAAATTTCAGTTGATGATCGAGTTCTGCACTTTCCCGAGCCAGGTAGCACCCTATCATGGTCACTATTTCACACAAGTACCCCTGATTTAAACGCCTTCACAGCCTGCGTATGGGTCAAAACCATCCGCACCACAAGCGGCCCCATTCTATCCTACGGCTCAGAGAGTTGTCGCCAGTGTATTGAACTTGGATACAGCCCCGTTGGTCACGGCTACTCGGTTGTTTTGAAAGGCGATAATGTACTGAATAGATCCTCTCGTGCCGAAGCGCCCCTACCGGCCGATGGGAACTGGCACCACTGGTGTGTGGTGTGGAGTGGTGCCAAGAAAGAGGTTAATGTCTACAGGGATGGTCTCCACGCGCTGAGTCAACATGTTAAAGTTTCACGTATACCTGGAGGTAAAATGACATAATAATTTGGATGATATGGAAATTTATTTCTCCTTGCTGTAGTCTCTTATCTTTCCAGCATATCAATATGAGCAAACAGGGCACAGCATGTTTAAAAACTTTACTGTAAACATCGTATACACTTCTTCACTGAACTGTCAAACGATTCACGGGGTTGCTTATGGTGATCATATCATAGTATTCACTTGTAACATAACGACCAGAGTTTTTTTCTTCAAGATTTTTATATCAATCAATTGATATGACCCATGATCTGGCATAGTGGCAAAATGTTTTAATATTTTTTACTTTAATTTAGGACCCATCAACGGATCGAGTCCTTCGATCTGACGAATGCAGTATGTAATATTCTGTGAATATGTAATTTTTACATAACATTATTGTTTCAACTTGTTATGAATAATTAAGTCTTGGTTTTAAATTATGTTTCATTCTATTACACGATTTCAGGTGGTAAATGGGTTGTTGGACACACTCAGTGTGAGGCAAGTCCTGATACTCTTCCTAAACATCCATCATTTGTGGGATTCGTCGGCGGCGTCAACGTCTGGAACCATGATAAAGTCGACATCCCCGGCCTGGCAATATGTGCCAATACTAACGAGGGAAGTCTCATATCCTGGGATACTGTCACCAAGACCAACTACAAGGTCGCCACATATGAGGAACATTGTTAAAATGTTACCACTACATTTACTTTTCTGTTATATGCCATTGGTCTATATCCTTTATGGATCGCCATTAAAGTATCAACACCTCTTCCTTTTGCTTTGGGATTGTACTTTTAGATTGGAATGAACAATATTTTTCAGAAACAAAATACCAAGTTAATAAAGATTTGCCGAAAGCAACCATATGGATTCGATGTGAATGTGGTACCCTAGTTAATTTTGTAATCATTGGAATTTTATAAAAACCATCCGGGCTGTTTCTAACGAATACGTGATCTATTCACACCTACTGTTGTTTTCCACATGACCTCATTACAAAAAGACTTAGAAAAAAACATAATGAGAGCGTATGTGAATTTAAAATGCATATCTCTCGGTCAGCTATTTTATTCCTTTGAATTAACCTCCATGACTGACTTGCAACTCACCACATCACATCCTAATCAATTAAAACTTAACTCTTTCCATCAATTACAAAATGCAATGTAAATTAACTTTTAATGGCCGACACGCAACCAGCATCATATACATATACTTAGATCTGAATATGTTAAAGGTAAATGCTTGATAAAACCTTAATTAGCATACTATTTTCCATCAGTTTAATTATATCAGAATATATACTTAAATTACATTCAAGTCACCATGGTTATGAATTAAGAGCTTGTCCACGAGAGAACCAGCCCAGGGTGGCAAGGTGGGGGTCAGCGGATTTCAACCAAATTTGTTTTATGGAGGCATATTAGGAAGTTATTCATGAGTTAGGAAGGAATCCCAAAAATATCCTTTCTTCAGAGAATTATAGCCTATTATAAGTCATGGCTTGTGTAGACTCTTTGAGACTCCATTTTTACCTTGGAAAAATAATGATATATTTTGTGTAAATTAAACAAAAATGGAGAAAACTAAAAAATGTTCGACCTTACAAACATTGAAAACAATCATTTGGCTTGCCACAGATATATGTAGAATTCAGATAAGACCCTGCTTGGGCGAGCCACACCCATTTATAACACCCCTCCCCCCAAAGTCCAATTTTGATACTACCATCTTTAATTGCATGTATCTCCATCTTCACAGGGTTTACAGCTATAAAATTGCATGAATATTTTAGGCAGATATGGATCACTCCAAATCAAGTTTCAAAAGTTACTGCTGTATTAAAACAGGTACTGAAAAATACCCCCAAAGTTGTCCATTTTTAACGCAAAAAATCGTGGTGGATTCATTCAAGTCTATGTAGACAATGGGTTTGATTAATTTATTAAACCATTTTGCTCTACAATGATGTTACTAAATTAATAGGGCTGGTGAGCATGGAAAGTGGATGTGTACTAATGAATATCAGGTCAGTGGGTCGTAGGTCAAGGTCACTGGGCTTCATATTTGTAAATTGCCATATATGGACTTTTTAATTTGTATGGACAAAAAGTTTAAAGGAAATAAATCTTAGATTCTGTTACTTTGGATAGGCACTGGCAATTAACGTGAGAGTTTACATGATAATTTTAATATATATATTTTTTAATATCATCAATTTGGTGAATACAAATTAAAATCTTAGTTAAGTAGCGATTTCTTTTTGGTGCAATAATTATCATATAGAGATCAGGATATGCCATAGTATTTATGAGAGCAAAGCCAGAACAAATCTTTTTTAATTATCAAGATTTTTTTTTAATCATCCACACCACTTTTTGGTGACTATTTGAGCATACAGTAACTAAAAAATTATTCAATTTAGTTTATTGTTGTCTCAGATGAATAATTACAAATAATAAAAAAAAATCACAAAATTATAATACAGCAATACATGCAAAGCAGTGCAACATTAGTTGTGATCATTACAAACTATATCATAATGTAGCAAAACAAGATAATTTTCNCTCCCA
Source organism: Lingula anatina (assembly GCF_001039355.2). The sequence goes on along the minus strand of NW_019775417.1, from coordinate 312,876 downwards.
TCAATTACAGAATGCAATGTTAAGAAATTTTAATGGCTGACATGCAACCAGCATTATATAGAGATACATAGATCTGAATATGTCAAAGGTAAATGCTACATAAAGTCTAAATTAACATACTTCTTTCCACCAGTTTAATTATATATCCCTTAAATAATATTCAAGTCACCATGATTATGAATTAAGGATTCACCACATATGTTTAACTCTGCTGTGACTGTGAAGCTGAGCCGGTCTGATTCAAATATCGTTTTGTCCTGTTTTATTGTATTTACCCTTCTTCCCCTATTTCTGATATTACGGCATCCAGGTGCCTTACAAAATAGCAGCGCGTTTTTATTCAACTGCCCAATTGTTATCATAACGAGCAGCAGTCCGTAGATCTATTTGAATATCGTCACCAAAAATTGACTGATCAAAATTTTCTTATTAAATCTTTCCCTTTCTCACTATTAAAAATTGTTAATTTTTGTTGTTGATTTAAATTATTGATATTGTAAAAAAAATTTAAGAAATATTTCGTGTTTTTAGAAAACAGTAAGGTTTTAGTAACAGAACCTCATGGGGTGATGAATAATATAACGAAAAGGAAAATTTTGCCTTTAGAGTAGGTAACTTCCTTGCACTTATATGTACCCGGTAGATAAGTAATTGACATACACACAACGAGAAAAAACATTTTGGCCAATTTAGACCTTTGTAAATAACACCTTATAAAACGATTCACAAGGAATTAGGTCTCGGATCATTGGAGAAAAGACATTTATTTAGAGCCAAAGACGGCAGTATTTTGTTCTACTCTACATGTTTATCTTGGTTGATATTGGTGTTGCAACATGGAACATTTGTTCTTGAAGCGTTAATGCTGACCTATTGTATTGGTAGTCGATTTTTGTTTACAAGAAATTAAATAAAAGTAACTTTCCCAGCAAGATTATGATATGAACCCGCAAGTATTTGCTTTATTGGTTTATTGGATGTAGCGTTTAACATATTGCTGGTATTGTAGAATTATATAGCGAGAAAAGATCTTTTGTATCTTTAGGCATCGTTCTTAGGTATCATAATGCAAAACGCACAAAAAAGCTAGGTGGTCGGTCGGAAACACTTTGGCTCCGTTCACATGACAAGTCTATTTTCTAAAAATCTATTTTCTATTTGCGGTATCTTGTGATCACGGTCTGTGCCCTGAATACCCCGCGGCGTAATTACTGGCAGCGCGGGCCAGTTACTTCCAAAGCTGTAATTAATTCTCGGCTGCGCTTGGAGTGATCACAAGATACCGCGAATAGAAAATAGATTTTGAGAAAATAGATTTTTCATGTAAACGGAGTCTTTATTTCATTTGCTTTTTTTTTATCTAACTCCCATGGCTGATGTGCAACTTCCCACATCACATCTTAATAAATAAAAAATAATAATTATCTTCATTCATTACAGATTGCCATGTAAATACAAATACATAGGTCTGAATATGTTAAAGTTTAATGCTAGATAAATTCTAAATTAACATACTATTATATCTGAATGCATCCTTAAATCTGATTCAAATCACCTTGACTGTTAATTAAGGGTTCACTGTTAATTAAGGGTTTTGTCCTGTTGTATTGTATTTCCTCTTCTTCCCCTATTTCTGATATTATGGCACCCAGGTGCCTCACTAGATTGCGGCATCCCTCGGTTTTTAATCAGCTATCCAAGTGTCTGTTTGAATATCGTCCCTGTACACTGACCAATCAGAATTTTCTCGTTTAACTTCCCTCTTTCTCACTATTAAAAATATCAATTTTTTGTCGTTGATTTATAATATTTATATAGTAAAAAATAAACATTTCGAGTTTTTAGAAAACAGTTAGTAGGATATAAATAGCAGAACAAGGGGTAGTGAATAAAAAACGATAAGCGCACTTTTGCTCTAAAAGTGTTTGATTTCATAGCACTAATACGTAACTAAGTAATTAACATAAAAGAGAGGAGAAAAAAGCTTTATGGCCAATTTATTTTGGCAATTAGGTTTTTTAACAAATCTATCTATCATAAAAATGAAGTTATATTTAAGCCCTTTACAACTCACGGCTTTTTGCGTTGCATAGCATTGTAATCAGTTGCAGTAACTCAGATATATTTTGTTAGATAGCTTTACATAAAGAAGTAAAGCGCCGCCCGCATACAAAACGCAGTGTGCTTTTTATCCCAAGCCTCGTTTTGAAAGACACAAAACGAACCAAATGGAAATAAATTAAATTCGCCTCAGATCATCAGAGAAACAAGCATTTGTTAACACTGCAGCATATTGGTATACTGTCTCTGTTTCTGTTAGGGACACTATCATGTTTGGATATCCACTGCTTGCAGCGTTAGTCTGGATTTCTTGTATTGACAATGGAGTCTTAACTGAAGGTAAATATGTGAATGCAATATGTATGGTATAAGTGTAATTGCTGCTTTCCCATTAGGGTACGTTATTACAAGGGGGTTGAACTCCATTGTACGTTGAGTGCATTGATAACCCTGAAATTGTGTCTTTTTCACACAAGTTTCCTCAATATAGATATATAGATATATAAATAGATGGTATTACATCGGTATTGTTCAAATGATACGTGTCTGAGCATGAACAATCAGTCTCGCTAGGCACATATTTTAATATCACCATCAACAACACTGGCCTTTGGCGTACCACAAGGCTCTGAGATTTACGTCAGGCCACCAGATGTGATAACATCTATCCAGAAATGCATAAGTCAGTTGAGTCTATGGCTTAACGCCAATTCACTATTTTTTTAATGATGGCAAAACAGAAGTCAGTTCACTTTTTCTCTCGTTTTTCTCAAGATGCCGAACTATTAAAAGTCGGAAACAGCATGGTCACGGTAAAAGATAAGGTTAAAAACCTAAGAGTATTTTTATAACAGGTGCGATATGGCCGTCGACATCAGTAAAATATCCAGAGCCGTTTCCTATGGTCTTTAAAAATTTCCAAACTATCCCATACCCTAGACAATTGTCAAATAGAGAGGCTTGCCCATACCTTCATAACATCAATATCTTGACTACGGAAACAGTCTACAGTATGGTCTTTCTCTGTTCCAAGTTCCAAATACTAAGATATTAAAAGGAGCTGCCCTGAGCGGCCCCATAATATGTAGGTATTTTTTTCCAAAAAAAAAAAGTAAATTTATGTTTTTCAATTATTTCATGTGTTTTAGCTGATTTTAAAGGGAGATGTTCATATTGGTTAGAATAACAGGTGTATACATAATATTTGAATTTCAATATAGCTGAATGTACAGTGGCCAGCATTAAATGAATGACACTATGAGCGGGTAGTATTATAGTAGTGCTATAGTGTTAGCTCGTGAAACAACTGATGTAGAAAGAATTTGGCTGAACAGAAAATGTTTGGTGCTTACTGGTATGACCATAAAATGGATTAAACACATTAAAGGAGGAGGAGAGGGAGGAGGAAATAGGTGGAGAAGGAGGAAGCACTACTATAATACTACCCGCTCATAGTGTCATTCATTTAATGCTGACCACTGTACATTCAGCTACATTGGAATTCAAATATTATGTATACACCTGTTATTCTAAACAGTATAATCATCTCCCTTTAAAATAAGCTAAAACACATAAAATAAATGAAAAACATAAATTTACTTTATTTTCTGGGAAAAATCCCTATATATTTAGAGGGCAGCTCAGGGCCGCTTCTTTTTAGTAAGTCTCCCGTTCATGTATTACTACTGACTACTGACCAAATCCCCTCTCAGATCAAACATTTCACCTATCTTATTTCAACTACATTGGCTTCCAGTACGAGAGAATTGTTTTTAAAATACTGCTGTTTGTTTTTAAATTCACCAGAATGCCCTTCATATTTTAATTCTCTGCTACATCCAAGCTCAGCCAATCCTACCAGGTCCACCAGATCCACCTCTATGTAAACAATGCAAAAATAAATGAAAGTAACTTCCCCAACAAAATTACGACATAAACCCGCATGCATTTGCTTTATTGGATATATTGTTTAACATCTTGCTGGTATTGTAGAAATATATGAGGGAGAAAAAATATATTTTGTATTATAGACATCGTTCTTAGATATCATATTACAAAATGCACAAAAGGGTAGGAGGAGTGTCGCAGACTGTTATCATTATTTTGGTTCCTCTTGTTGTTTGCGTGTCTGTGTATGCAGTTGTGTGTGCACGTGAGTGAATATCCACCCTTCTTACTGACCATACCAAAAATGACAATTAAGGTCCCCCATATACAGGTACAAGTAGTACGTACACCATGTACAGGACTACGTACTGAGCAATAAGTTGAGTAAATTGTGTGTGTGAAATATATTTTGAATTGAGAGAATATGGGAAGAGCCACGAAGGAACAACTGATATTGCGTGGTCGGCAATAACGGAAGGGCTGTCATAAAAAAGGTGAAAACATAAATGCACTTAAAACCAGAACTTTGTCATTTTAGGCCCGTATTCCAGAATCTCCCTTTAACGTTAAGGGAGCCTTAAAGTCGACCTTGTGCGAAATTTTTATGCCAAGACCTTTCTTTATCTCACTTGAAAGGAATCACTTTTAAGTTGTTAAAACAATCATCCTTAGCAAACGAATCGATCATTTCTAGAATCTGCCTTTGCTTAAAGATTCCCTTTCTTTTCGCCTGAGAAGTCCTTAAAATGTAAGGTTGGTCTGAAGTAACTTTTAGTCTTCCTTAAGCAGCCATCCTGTAAAGTTGATTGCAATTTAGCAAGAATCCCTTTGGAGATAGATTGATTCACAGTTAGTACGATAGGGTTTGGTAATGGTCCCTAACAGATCGGTTAAAAACGTCCCATGAAGGTGCTACTGGTATTTTACTAGAATGTATTGCTTGTCTTCTGAGGGGGAGTTAATGTGAAAGCTGCAACCGTTAGATGTTTGACACATATATAATCTTTGCGACATTTTAGTCGGTTTTCAATTATCAAGTGGTTGCTGACAGGTTGTTTGGCACTCGGCAAATGGTGTACGACTGGTAACCTGTAACTTGAATGTGGTATTAAAGATGTTGCATGTATTATAATGCAACCTTGTTGCAACTGGTTTGTGACTGTTTGCCTATCAAAATATTTTGAAGCTTCTCATTCATCTCAAAATGTAATGGCAACCGACCGCCAGATTATGGTGTTGCTAATGCAGTGTGACCTAGGCTTTACTATCTTCGTTCTGCTGTTGTTGCAGTGATCTTGCCCTACAGACCAGTGTTCCTTTTTAAATTTTAGATGGTGCTCGAGTTCTGCATTTCCCAGAGCCAGATAACACCCTATCATGGTCACTACTGCACACAAATACCCCGGATTTGAACGCATTCACAGCCTGCGTATGGATCAAAACCATCCGCACCACAAGTGGCCCCATTCTATCCTATGGCTCAGAGAATTGTCGCCAGTGTATTGAACTTGGATACAACCCCGTTGGTCACGGCTACTCGGTTGTTTTGAAAGGCAGTGACGTACTGAATGGGTCCTCTCTTGCTAAAGCGCCCCTACCGGCCGATGGGAACTGGCACCACTGGTGTGTGGTGTGGAGTGGTGCCAAGAGAGAGGTTAATATCTACAGGGATGGTCTCCAAGCGCTGAGTCAACGTGTTAAGGTTTCACGTATACCTGGAGGTAAAATGGCATGATAATTTGGATAGTATGGAAATATATATTTCTACTTGCTGTAGTCTCTTATCTTTCCAGCATATCAATATGAGCAACCAGGACACAGCATGTTAAAAACTTAACTGTTAACGGCGTATACATTTCTTCATTGAAATGCCTAAGCAATTTAAGGAGTTGCTTTAAGTGTCCAAGTTCTAATTCTTATTTGTAAAATATCGACCAGAATTTTTTCAAAAATTCTATATCAATCATTTGACATGACCTAATCTGGTGTGAAAATAATAATATTACGAATTTAACAGAGTTCTTAGAGCTGACGAATGCAGTATTTTACACTTCTGTGAATATGTTATTTTTACATAACATAATTGTTTAAACTTAATGGTGTGAATAATAAAGTTTTAATTTAAATTATGTTTCATTCTATTACACAATTCCAGGTGGTAAATGGGTTGTTGGACACACTCAGTGTGAGGCAAGTCCTGATACTCTTCCTAAACATCCATCATTTGTGGGATTCGTCGGAGGCGTCAACGTCTGGGACCATGATAACATCGACATCCCCGGCCTGGCAATATGTGCCAATACTAACGAGGGGAGTCTCATTTCCTGGGATACTGTCACCAAGACCAACTTCAAGGTCGCGACATATGAGCAACATTGCTAAAATGTAACTGCTTTCAATGAGTTTTCTTTAATGTGACATCGAGTATTTCAATGTCCATTTAAAATTAATTAATATTTGATTTAAATTGAGTCTTGGATACAGTAATTTATACAATATCGAGGCAGAATCCTTTATGGATCACCATTTAACCATTAACACGTCTTACTTGTTTTGAAAATGAACTTTAAAAATTAATCTAGGCTTATAATTATCATGTAAGCAATAAAGAAATGTTGAAAGCGACAATATTGATTAGAGGTGTTTATGGCAATCTTTGACAATTTTTATAACTACCAGAATTTTATAAAAATTCCGTAAACGTCTTGTTTGTTTCTAAACTAATATGAAGCTTTTAACACCTACAGTTGTCGCCCCATGAGACAGAAAAAAATCGGAAAGTCGCGTTGAAGCCTTGAGGTAATGATACCCATATCATCATTTCCGCTTGCCATTGATTTCAAACAAGAATATCACAGAATCAGGATTAGGAAGAAAAACATAATGAAAGTGTGCCATAGGTTTAAATGCAACCCAGGTCCTGCTTGTATCTGAGCCGTTCGCGGCATGTTGTAATTCATCATACTTCTATATTGTGGACTGTGGACCAATTAGTTTTAAAGGACACAAGACTTGTCTATTCTATAGATTTTGCCGTTTTTCGATGCTTCCACTGAAAAATTTAAAAATCAAAGAGAACGTGTACGTAACAAAATTTTCTGCCGTCATCAGTTAATGAAAGTTGCCGCGAACCTTTCTTCATAATTCGCATCAATGGTCTTTTATTCATCAGATTGCATCAGTTAATTACTGCAAATGTTGGTTCATTATCATGGCCTCTCAGGACAAAACAGAATCGTTTTTTTAATCCCATCAAAACAAATGTTTTCCTGTGTTTTAACACATGTCAAAGCTTTTTTTGTCCATGTGGGATTTTTGCTAAGCATCAATATCAGCGCGTGCTTGATCACCATTTTGACATTCTTACATGCTTTGCCTTGGTACGCCACTTCATATCAAATCTTAAACACTTTACACAGCAGAAAATTCAATCCAGTTAAAGCGCAGTAGACCTCAGACTGTTTTCGAAGAAATGAAGCAAGAAATTGGCTTCAATAAAGTTATCTATTCATTTGGTGACTTCAAAACAATTTTTGCTTTGCTCGGTTGTTTAAAGAAAGCTCTGTGAATTTCATCTATACAGTAACCTTGGCAAATATACATGGTCTCCAGAACAAACCACGACCTTGAAATTTTACAATCAGCACAAAGAAATCAGGGTCATGTACTTTCAACTGAATGTACTTCACAACTAACTCATTCTTAGTTTTCCCTGTGGTTATCATTTTAACTTTTTACGTGCATTGGTTACTGTACTGTTAAAGGGATCTACTATGATGTTTTTAACTTTTTAAGATCTTTTATGGCTAATCGGTTTATACCCTGGCATGGAGTCTTTATAAAGACTAGTAGAAGTAGTTTATATGCATCAATAGGAAGCTGCACTCGCTTCATATGTATCTTTAAAATTACAAAAAGACGCGTGCATAACAAAGGCAATATGCGCTTTTTACCCACGTCTCGTTTTGAAACATCAAACTGGGAGACCCGCATAGTTTGACCTCAGATCATGGGAGAAACAAGCATATGTTTACAGTCAGCCTTTAGTAGGCCCTCCCTCTTTATCGAGAGAGACACCATGTTTGGACATTTCCTGTTGACAGCGTTGACCTTGTCTTATTGTATTGGCAGCAGATCAGCAATCCCAGAGACAGGTATTTAGAATGACTTATAGAACTATAATTTTCAAGGTTCCGGACAAATGTATCATATATTCATAGTGCATTGTGAATAATAATCATCATAAAACAGAATGCACATTAAGTTTTGCCACGAAAAAGATTAAGAGACACTGGCTGCAATATTTCCCTTTTCGTCTTGAAAAACCCTATCAGCTTTGAAGCTTAAAATGGTTACAGAGTTTATTGTGGCTGGCTGTATTGGTAGTGTATCTTCATTTTCAGGGTAATCACTATTGTGTCCCCCAAGTCGCAACCCACATTTATTTGCTCTGTTAGATGTAGCGTCCAAGACTATACTGGTATTGTGTTTATACGTGCAAGCAAAGACCATATGCATCATAAATGTACATATATCCATATTGACAAAGCCTTTGAAGGAACAGCTATAATTTACTCATGACTGAGCATAAAAGTACTGATATCTGAAAACCAAATAACTATTTAAAGTGAAGCTTTAAAAACTTTTATACGTGATTCATGCGACACAGTAACGAAAAGCATGCATTTAAGAAACGATTGGCCTGTTGTCACCGATTCAACAGCGATCATTCAAATTTTCAGGCCAATGTGAAAGTAACGGGGGACATGTTATTCCTGCGGACATGCATTACGGCGGACCTTCGTCCCCTTCACAGCGATCTTGATATCTATGACGGTGTTAATTTGCATATATATATGCAAGTAGCACCTTCTCTTGGTCACATCTACAGGCGACCACCCCCGATCCGGATGCTTTTACAGCCTGCGTATGGGTCAAAACCATCCGCACCACAAGTGGCCCCATTCTATCCTACGGCTCAGAGAGTTGTCGCCAGTGTATTGATCTTGGATACAGCCCCGTTGGTCACGGCTACTCGGTTGTTTTGAAGGGCGACAGCGTTCTGGATGAGTCATCTCGTGTTGAAGCGCCCCTACCGGCCGATGGAAACTGGCACCACTGGTGTGTGGTGTGGAGTGGTGCCAACAGAGAGATTAATATCTATAGGGATGGTCTCCGCGCGCTGACACGCCCTGTTAAAATTTCACGTATACCTGGAGGTAAGGACACGACGTTTGTACGTTACGAAAATAAAATACGATTATTTTGTTTTCAGGTGTATCCATATAAGCTGCCAGAACACAATGTTGTTCACAACTTCATTTTGAAGCAGCATATTTAATTATGCACCAAGGTGTCCGAAATTTATGGTCAAACAATTATACTTTCGACAAGGGATATTATCAAATTGCGATGTTGTTTTTACTTCACAAGTTATAATTGTGTCGAGGGCACAGATGTACCACATTAATCTAATGTATTCTCAACCGTGACCTACTGTACCTGAACGACCCATGCCATCAAACAGGCAAATGCAGTTTCTAATCGTCTGTGAATTTGTGTAACTTAATATTATGAAAATCCAACCCCTAAACAATCGTCCGATTCGTCTAACATATCAAATCTGTTTCCTATCTCAATTAAAATTGTAAATCATTCCAGGTGGTAAGTGGGTTGTTGGACACACCCATCACGAGGCAACATCTGATTTTCCTCCTAAACATCCATCTTTTGTGGGATTCGTCGGGGGCGTCAACGTCTGGGACCATGATAAAGTTGACATCCCCGGCTTGACAATTTGTGCCAATACTGACGAGGGGAGTCTCATTTCTTGGGATACCGTCACCAAATCTAACTTCAAGGTCGAGACATATAAGGAATACTGTTAAATTTGATATCTTTATTTGACTTTGGATATTAATGAATTTGTATTTGGAGTAAAAATTATTTCTTGGATACCGTTATTTTATTAAGTATCGAGGCAGCATCCTGAAAGGATCAACAGTAGTGCAGCACGCCTTCTTTTTCCTAAAAATCCCACGTTATGGATAAACCAAATAATATTTCACAATAAAGAATTGTCGAAAGCAAAAAGATGGTTTCGAAGTATTTATGGCACTTACGTTAAGAACCTGTCACTCTTTGCTTATGCCATAACTGTTAGCATTTTATAAAATTTCACAAAACATACGACTTGGTTCTATTTAGCAGGTGGATTGTTGACACCTACCAGGGTCTTTCACATGGCGTCGTGTGATTGTGTTTACTCGATTAAGAACAACGTATGTTCCTATCGGAGACACAGAGTTAAGCCTCGAAAGACAATGATACGCACAATTGCACTAAAGCTTGTAATTTGTTTTGCAAATATAAAAAGTCAGAGAAAGGGTTTAAAGAAGCTTGCGTATTCGCGCTGAATTACTGTTTTGTCAAATCTTCAACTGACAGAATAATTTAAAAAAAGCGCACTAATGTGCCTGGCGCTCCCTTTTTTCAGTTAAAGAAAAGTACCACAAAATAATATTTGCTTTATACGTCGCCTTTATTCGTCAAATGACAATAGTTAATGTCAGCAAATATCTATCTATTATCCTCTCAGAGCACAACTAAATCTTTAGATGTCTTTATTTATTAAGCCACCATTACAATTGTTCTAACTTTACCTAACATATAAGTATCTTTTAATTTTTAAACACCTTTAGACACCCTTTTCAATAAAATTGTTTCTTGATTTAGGGTCACATGGGTCCAAAGAACTATTTTGATATCTCCCTCCGACAAAAATTACTTTGGAGTTCTGAATTTATCTAGTCTGCACCCAAGGTCTTCACCATATACTGCAACCTACAAGTTTTAAAGATATCATTAGGAAAACGGTATCAGGAAGCGAAAGAGACTCCATTACAGCCATATTATTCATTGGAATCCCCTTTGGAGTAAAAACCGAGCCATCGACATCTTCGACTTCATTTTCCCTAGTTGTCATCGGAACAATTTCTCTCTCCCCCTTAGCTAAAACTGTTGGTCTAATGCTGATCTGACCTGGGATCATGAAATAAGACCTGGCAAAGTACGTGCACAGATCCATCCGCAGGGAAACAAACTGTTTCAATGCATCGGCGTAGGTGGTGGATTCTTTACTCAAGCGGAAGTCCATGCTCATCATTAATGAGTTTTTCTCGCAGTGAACAGCCGGTGTGGTATCTTAAAATGATAAAACTGCAGTTTGAAAATAATCCTGGTTTCGTGCAACAACATACTTCTGGTTGATTGTTTAACCGTAATTTATTACAACCTGTTCAATGTCCTTACGCTAATCAGTTTTAGACAATGTGGAATATTTGTTTTAGAATAGTTATAGAGGTGAAATTTTTTTAACAATCTTGGTACCTGTCAGATATAAAAAAATAAAATAAAAAGATAAACTGAAAGGAAAACGTCTGTTAACACTATTGCAGAAATGCGTGAATGAGTTCTCGTCAAATATATAGAACGTACGGCATATAATTTCATACCTTGTTATGCGATCAAAATACGATAAAAGCATTTTTCTCACAAAAGTGGTATTAACCTTGGTTTGCCACTCTTGATTGAGGGGTTTGAGGAATTTGTTATAAATTTCTGTAAAAAAAACTATTTCACCTACCACAGAAGTCATTGGTGACCTGGCTGACCTTGTCACCTTGCTGGCAGTTGTCTTCAGAGGCTGGCGTGCACTGTTGCAATGGCTTCGGCATATACGTCCACCCTGCAGCTGTTACGTTTGCCAATAACTCACGTTGCTTTAAAAACCAACGTTTGAACGCTGTGCATACAATTGGGGCTATCGGTGCGCTCTCTTCGATAGTTATCAGTGATCGTCCGATCTCCAGGCTTACATTTATGACATGGCGAGTGCTGTAAAGCATCTGAAATGGTGTGTGTGTAACGTTCCCGCTCGTGGAGTCTTCGTTTGTCTGGAATAATTCATGAAAATATATTAACGTAGCCTTCAATAAAAGAGTTCGTCAGCCGTATTTTATACCCAGATATTTATAATATTTTCTTCAAAACAGGAGATTATAATTCCTTTCAAGCAACAGACAAACTGCGGAAAAAGAAATGTATTTGTCTGGAATTAAATCCAATAGTGTCAGTTGTTTGATTTCACCACAAACAGTACTTAATTTTTTTTCTAATTTTCGACTGATAGTTGTCTGCTGTGGAGTTGGTAAAAGATACTATGGTACTCTTGGAATAGAAAAAAAAAAGACATTGGAGGTAACTGTTGATTCGAATAAGCCTAGACCTCAATATAGTAATAAAGATGTGCAAATATCCTTGACCTATAATGACGATATGACGTGTGATGTTTTCTTAGATATATGAAAGATTTTAATACTCACATTTCCTATCGAAGGGTTCAGGAGAGCTACAAATCCAGAACGTACTTGAACGTATACTCTTGCATATTCTAGAAAAGACAAGTGGGCAAATAAAACCGTTCATTCACTCGTGTTCTGTCATGTTATTTTTCCATGCATTGTCATCACTTATGAATACACGAAAGGCTTAAGAGATTTATAACTTTACAGCCTGGTCACTTTTTAAGAGCATCAGCTAAACTTTGCTTGGTCCTGTCAATTAATTAACGTAAGGAAATGCACTTGGGGAAAAGAATGAAAAAGATTTAAACACATGTTGGAGCTGTGTAATTACTGAAAAGTGTAATGGTACAGAACGAAGCACTTAACATACCTCTCGATGTGAAAATGCGTGTTCTGGGGTTCTTTGGGCAGTTGCCGTCTACTGTATAGGCAGCAAGGCAAATCGCACAATATATGTTCTGCGCATAGCCGACGGTGGAACCCTGGCGCCTTAACTCTACGATCGTTGAAGGTGAGGAGGAACACAGGTCTAGAAGGTTTGTTTCTCTATTACGGCAAGCCAAGGTTCCATGCCACACCCCACCCTTAAATTGGTGGCCTCTGTTGCCAAGGTGACAGGGTCGACCTCTACTGAAAGGAGGCTGGAATATGAAAGAGCAGTCAGGACGACGCGCCATGAGAGCGATGACGTCCCGCGAAGTAAAAGCGTCCAAAAAACCATCTTGATTAGTGTAGAAGCAGGCAAGGATGATGTCCCAGGGTTGATAATCTTTGACGCCATGGCAAAGCGCGCAGAACCGATTCTTAAGCGTTACATTTGCAGAGAGGAGTTCGACCGGGGGTAGAATGTCGTTACTATCAGTCATCTTACCAGACTCGCAAGACACTCGCGTATTGTCGTCAGGCCAATGTGAAGGGCACTTAGTAACCATCCAGAAACGACGATCTCCTACGTTGGGCCGTGTGCTTTGAATTACACACTGGATATCAGTCTCCATAATGGACAAGCTGTGACCCTGGGAGGTCGTGTTTGAGTTCATGTCTTTTGCGCAGCTGCTCTTTGGGAGTTGACAGTCAACCGGAGCTTCACTGTCCGAAGTGGTAAAGTTGTTTTCGTTTGTGTGTTTGGAACCATTGGCGATAAGTTCACTTTTCAAACAGTCATAACAGCAGTCATTAAACAGTGTGCAGAATTCGTCACAAAAGCATCGAATCATGATTAATTCGCCAGTCTTATCCGGACGAGACACACAGAGCCACCTGTTTGACTGAAATTTAGTGTTTATTTGATCTGTAATGTCTGAAACTGTGCTGTTAAAATTGTATAAAAAATTCGAGTTTGTGTCATTGTAAGGTTGGGTGAGCAATGTGCTAGTGCGAACGGTTCTTTCAGTCACGTGTCTGTCACCAGTAACAATGACACTTTCATAATCTGATGAATTCGGAAAATGTTGGCTATCTGTCGAAATGGATCTTATAAATCTTGAACCAGTCTTCTTCTGTCGGTTAGTCTTTTTCGGTTTACAATGAGAACTAACAGAGTTCTGGTTTGGACATTTCACCAAAGTCTGATTTTCGTCAATCTTTTTGAGTGTCTGCCCCACAACCAATAAAAATGTACTCCTCGCACTTTCATTAGCATAAATGCTACCCATGAACGCCCGACCCCTTGAAAATGAACTTGGCATGTCTTTTCTCTTGGCACTTTTAACCACTGAACTGACCGGCTGTGACTGACGTTTGCTTTGACTCACCGATTCCTTAGATGCCCATCCTGTTTGACCGTGTGTTCCTGTCTTTGTGTTCACAAGCAAAACCGCTCCCCTTTCAGACAGCTTTCTCCTCAATTTAACATGGTGGTCAGATTTAGCATCGCGACGCTCTTCCGGTGCAGACAAATGACTGCCGTAGTGACTGGCCTGCTTGCATCCTTCCTGTTTTAAGGTTGCATTTTCCATACCACCACGAGCTTTTTGCGGACTTTCCGAAATGCTGAACGTCTTTTCACCATATTTTGCTATCTTGATGCTGTCATTTGGTTGACGTCTCTTCACAATAAAATCAGACTGAGTAGCCTTAATAATGTGAATGGGGAAAATGTTCAAAGCATAAAGAGTAAGAAACACGACGCAAACGTGCTTCCGTACCTTTGCGCCAGGTTTATTGTACGGGAGAGACATTGCAGTTTCAAAATCTCTCCAAGTCTTAATCTGCGGCTTGGAACCGCTTTGCAGGGTTTTATGTTGACTTGCACACAGTCGCCGTGACTTAATCGCACGTTTTTATCATGTTTTAGCATGATATTTCTTTGTAAACCAAAGTAAAGGCCATGTCGGCATTATTACGTGCTATTGAATTTACCCTTTAAGTCTGTCATGTAATGAGAATCTTTATCTAACCCAACCTTGTTTTTTTCTTCTCTCTTTTACGTAATGTTTCATTGTTTACGTAACATTAAAAGAAAACCTGTAGACGATTTTCTGTTATAAAACAACTTTAAGTCTTTAAGCTATTTTTCTATAAAGATTCAAGTGCAACATTCCTTTTGTGTGGACTGCCCTAAAACTCTTTTGACTCAAAGGGAATAACAAAGTTTTGCTGTAAAGTCATGACTAAGTTTCGATGTCACGATCTTTGGCGTGAGGTCGACGATCAAACGGATTGGCTTTCTCTCGTGATTGTCGTTTCAGATGATGCAGTAAGTTATTGAAGCGATTTAGTTTATTCTGTAAACTGATCAGAAAAACCATTAAGGCGACTAATTTAGACAAAAAACCCAAAGAATCGTGATTGTAAAATTAGTAAGGTTAATTATCTGCAAACGAACAAATTTACTTTCATGTCCGAATACTGTTTCTACATAACAGGCATACCACAACCCGCACCGAATCCGGCTACGTATTTTTCAACCTTCTACCATTTCAATTTACCCGACGACATAAGTAGTCTCTGACGAAATTGATCGTCAACTCTAATACAAATACACGGAGCTGTTTGAGACAACAACAACAGTAAGATTTTTTTTCTGAGCGCAACGAAAATGGAACGTTTTTTATTTATATTGCCTCGCTTTTTAGAAATATCGGTGATTTTTTAAAACTTCAATTATTTTAAATGCGTACACCATTTTGATGCATTTTAATATTTATTGATTCTCATATGCACTTTTTATATTACATTATATTTACAAAATAATTGTTAACATTTATCATCTGAATGTAATAAAAAACACTTGTATTACAATAATCCCTCGTTTGTTTTAACCTCTCCCTTACACGGTTTGACACCCTTCCTTCTAAATGCCACTTATTAGTGAGATTTGACCAATCACCCATCCTCCATTCCCAACATTCAATCGTAAAATAGTGTAAAATTGCAAATTGAAGTATACTGCCTCTATTTTAACCCCATGGTTATAAGACAATTCGACCCCGGGCAATCCCTCAAGGATAGAAAATACACTGTTTTAGAATAATCTCTTTGAAGCACTTGGAAATGTGTTCGTATTTCCCCAAATATTTACATATAGACAGATTATAGGCCATTTATAAGATTCAGAAGCAGACCCGAGAGGCAGTCTAAAACAAGTCAATGCTGTAGCCACACAGTTGGCCAATCAGCGCTTGTGTCGATCTATTGGCACCTGTCAATCATCCCTTTTTCAATGTACATATTTTTTTAACCCTTGAACGTACGTTTCTTTACTTGCACGAGCACTGTTTTATAAATATGGACGAAAGAATGCCATGTATAAATGTGTTCAATGAATTTATATAAAGTAGTATATGAATCTGCCTATGTGCAAATTTAAATGTATTAATTGAAAGAAAAGGCCACATATCTTTAACATATCATTAAAATCGTTCTGCCACGATGCATGAAAGAACCAAATTGTAACTTTATGCATCTGAGCAGTACTAATGGACAGGTGTCAGGTGGCAATTCACTGGGCTGTATATATATATATATATATATATATATATAAGGCCACATATGTTCCTTTCCTCACCCACTTTCTGCGGAAGCTTCATTTACATATAAAGTGTACACAAAGTACGCTCCTTGGACAATACCCTTTGGCTACGGCGGTGTGATACGGCGGTGTGATAAGGAAAACGCTGACATGAAACTCAGGCATGAAAGAAGTAAGAACCCCAGGTGCTCGAGCAAACAGTCGTTACTGAAGCTCTTTTTTCGTTTTGGCTGTTTTGTAATCTTCGTTTTGCAAACAATACGCGCCAGTAAAGACACGGCTGAACAATCCACGTCCGTGGCTTTTGGCGATGTTCAAGCGGCCCATGATGGTAGATATGATAACAGGAATCATATCGGAACACGGAAAAAGAACCGATATAGAGGCCGGGCGGAGAGTGTTAAGGCCTTCGAGTCAAATCTTCACAATGGTGGAGCAGATTGTGTTGACTTTGTCTCCAGGGGTTATGGTGATATTTATTTGGGTGACAAAGGTTGTTGGCCCTACAGGCGAAGAAGAGTCGCGGGAGAGCAGAAAAGGGCCCTAGATGAACATTTAAGTGAAAAACATGTCACTGCGCATCGCACCGGTCAAAAAATACGAAGACCAAAATTCGGTCCGTCTAAGAACCAGTATTTGTTCAAAAACACTTTCTCAGTTCACAATATCAGTGACCAGAAATGTATGAATTTACGCGAAAGTGAAACTAAAAGAGAAAAGCCGTCACTTGCAAATTGCCAAAGACTTAAAAGAAGTATATTCAATAGAAGAAATGGCCCCGTCCCACGAGTTTTTGCCACAGAAAACAGTTCTGTTGAATCTTTTAATACAAATGACATTGGGTATGACAATCTTACTGTCACTGAAATTGCAGATCAAATTAATAGCAATTTCAGAACAAACCAATGGCTTTGTGTGTCAACTACTCTAGGGGACGCCTATTGGCTTCGGATCCATTGCTATTGCGATGAATATTGTGAACTGTTAAACGACTGTTGTTATTACTGTCTGAACTATGCGGAGAGTGCAAACAGAACAGGGAAAGACTCCAAGTTAACAGATTCAGAAATATATCAATGTCACATACAAAGCTCTTCGTATGTTACAGATTCGCGGTATTACTGGATGGTCACAAAGTGCCCAGCAAACTGGAAAAACGATGCGATTCGTGCCTTGTGCGAGTCCGGTGTGGTGACTCTCGAAGACAACGTTCTTCCACCAGTTGAGCTCCTTTCAGCAAATGTCACGTTCAAAAACCGCTTCTGCGCTACGTGCTTCAATGTCTCAGACATTCTGAATTGGGAAGTAGTTATTGTGTGCTCAAAGTCGGCCCAAGATGGCTTCTTGAACGCGTCCAGTACACGTGAAATCGTCCAACGTATGGAGACTCATGGCGACTGCTATTTCATTTTCCAGCCTCCGCAGACTAGAGGCCGACCCTGTCACCTTAGCAACAGAGGCCACCAAGTCAGAGGAAGAGACTGGTATGGGACGTTAAACTGCCGGTATAAAAAACTCCCGAAACTTTATGAACTTTGTTTGTCGACTCCTTCCACGATTGCGAGCTTCATCAACAAACATAGCGACATAACGCTGCACGCGCAGAATATCTTTTGCGCCGTCTGCAATGGTCCCCTGATAATTGACAGGTGTGACAGTGGAATTCCTATTGCCGTAGGTGCGCATATTTTATGTCATGTTATGCATTATTTCAGACTTTTATCAACCGATAAGTTTCTTAAGTAGGTATTCCGTAAGGTAGGCCTAATAGCAATATGCTGTGTGTGTGTGCGTGCGTGCGTGTGTATGTGTGTGTGGCCTACCAGCGTGTGTTAAACTGATGTAGCCTAGGCCTATAGGCCTATACGGCAGCATGTATGACGCGAAGAGACATTGACCAATGATATATCATTTTTCTAATCTAAGATCTAGTCAGTAGCGATTCGGATTATGATCCTGGTAATGATATTAAAGGTCTACACTTTTGTGAAGGCTGTTGAGTTGGTAAAACAGTTAGCCAATGTTGTAGGCCTACTGAGAGCGGCTGCATGTCCTATTGCAACCGTGGGGCTGCTAGAATTAATAGGGCCTATTTCTGCTATTTAGTAAAGAATAACTCCGTTTTATCATCTTACCTGGAGACCATAAGAAACCTCTCTCATCTCATTGGTGTAGATAAATCTTAAAGATATTAAGCAAATTTAGGACAAGTCATTCATTTCCAGATCGACGAACGTTTAATCCAACTGGGTTTTCTGCCCTTTTAAGTCCCCGGATGTTAAGTGTAAGTACAACAATATTTTCAGTCGTTGTCGTTACTAGATTATGCTCTTCTTCTTTGTGGGTGAAATCGCAAATTTTCTTTCGTCATCTATTTTGTGATTATTACCAAACTGGTGAACTTATTTCAACATAGGCCTACAGTTTATGTGTTCTCTAAGGTTTAAAGGTATCATGAACTTTCATTCATTTTAAAATAAATCGTCGTTTTCGTCTTTGTAGTTTTACCACCCGTTTTTCGTAGAAGACATCTTGGAATTTTCCTTTATCGATCTCCAAACGTTTATCGAGTACAAAAGGAAACCCTATAAACGCAAAGAGAACAAATATTGTGAACTTTTTTTTTTTTTTTACTTTTAAAGAACTGACTTCATAAAAATGCAATATTGATATCAATAATTTTTAGTCTTCATCAAATGGAACAATAGATAACAGAATTAAACACAAATGCGCATTCTAATTAAAAGATTTTAAAAAGTGTAAAGGAAAATACGTTTTAACAATTTCAACTTTTATTTATTCGCGTAAAAGATCTTGTGTCGTCAGAATTCGGGCCGTTTTATTTTGCATTGCCATATATATTTTCAATATTTTTTGCATTGTTTTATGGTGTCTGCATATTTGCCAGTTTTGCTGTATAGTCTATATTTTTCAGGACGCCGAGACGAGGTCCACTGGTGAGGGATGGGCACCTTTCGAAGCTTTCTACAGTACCACGTACCTCATCCAAATTCGGCTTACCATTCCGCGGGGAGGCGCCACCAACGACGGAGACATTGCTTCAGCCAATGCCACTTGTGGACAGTTTTCCATCTGGTTTCGGAGGCAGCACTCTTTCTTGGAGGGACTCCGCGTTCAGGGTTGGTCGTTCGTTCTGTATGAAGATCAATGTAAGTGGGAGAGCTCCGGAGGTTGTGGGGCTATGGCAGCGTTCACAAATGTACCCAAAGGTATGCGTCCCTTTAGTATTATGGTTTATTTAATACATTTCAGAAACAGAAAGGTTAGTTGCAAAAGTGATCCGTTCTTTCGTTTTTGTTTTTATTATTTCGAACAGTATTTTTGTTGGTTTTATACATAATGATTCAGGACCCCCGAGCAATTGCCATATCAATTAAACTAGCATTCAAAATCTGTACCACAGGCTTTCACGGCAATGACGTAAAACTGATTGCATTAATAAGCCTTCGCGTATTTTCTTTCAGATGCGGCAGCCGGTGCCCCTTGTGCGACCGATCCCGCCACATTAAGCACTGACATGGAGGTCATTTTCTCCCTGCATAAAGAATTGTCCATCTACGACGAGGGCGTCCAAATGCTTTTTTCCCTGAAGAACAATCTGAATACCTTTTTTGGCAGCTCGCATATTTCTGTATTTAGTGGGGTTCCGCTCACGGCGAGAGTCGCGTTTTTTTACCCAGAGACGAGTCCGAATGAAACTCGGAACAATGGTGAATATCCAAAGCTGAGTCATGGAGCAAAAGACGACGCCCCAACGCCCGGTTTCTCTTTTATGGTAGTTGCTGGCGTATTCACTGTGTATTTATTAAAGTATCTGAGATACATTTAACATCGAGGAATAGTTGTATAATCACGTTCTGGTAAAAACTGCCGACACCTCATGCCGATGAACATTCACAACCATAAAACTGTGTTTACTTAAATTGACCTGTCCACTTTGATGGGTTCTAACGTGAAATTTCTCCAAGGCGTTTTAACCCCTTTCAAAGATTCTCCACAATTTAGGTTCCTGGACCCGATTTCACACACACACACACACACACACACAATAATAATAATAATAATAATAATAAACTTAAGTCAGGTTCCCTGGATAAGAACTCAATTTCCAAGGTCGCATGGGCAAGTCTTACCCTATCAGGAGCAGTTTAACAGCACACTCATGGCACTCTTTTCTGGTTTTGGTGCATCAGATCTTTAAATGTGGTCCCAGTATTAGACGGACTAATATTGTAATGTCCGTGGTACTGGCAAGTACTTTTTTCTCAAATTTAAGACAGTAATCATTCGTCGGCTTACCTTAGCTTACTGACACATTACTCAGTAGTAGTTTATACATGAATTTTATTACCTCCATTTTATTACCTCCGGTTGTTTTCACCACTGTTTGTCTGTCTGTTTGTTTGTCATCAACATAACTCAAAAAGTTATGGACCGATTTTGATGATATTTTCAGGAACTGTCAGAAGTGGGCCAAGGAAGAGATTATTAGTTTTTGGTGTCGATCCGGATTAATGATCAGTCAATAATCATTTATAATAAAAAAAAAATCGCTGCCTTGGCCGAGGTCTGTGCTCTCGGAGTGTTTTTCTAGTTGTTGAAGAGAAAGAGAGAGAGAGATTGCTTGTAGTTTTGGGCATCGATTAGACGATTGCACATAGATGTATGCGGTGTACTTTTGTTTTATCACCAAAGAGTTGTGATTTAGAATGTTGAGGTACTTTATAAGGAAATGCTATTACTTGTAATGCAACAACCAAAAGGAATGGAAAACATTGGGGTACTACATTTGTAAGTGATTTCGCGGTGCCTTCATGATTCCTTACTAAATAACAGAAGGAAGAGACACTGAGAGTGCTAATGATGAGAAATGTAAGACGATGAAAATATCAAATATAATTTTCAACTTTAAACTTTGGATCAATTTTCTCTATTAATATAATACATATTTGAGACTAAAAGTATATGTAAAAGATCGCCTGTTATAAAAACAGTAACATCTTATTCTTCGACTTTTAGAATCTTTTCACTCTTTTGCGGTGTAGCAAATGTCACTTCTCTGTAACAATTTCGAATATATTTATCAACTAATTGTTTTGAAGTTTTAAAGAATCCCTTACGTGTGATCGCGCCGATGCAAGGTTTTTTTTTTTTGTGAATGCTTCGTTTTCAGATTTTTTTTTTTTTTTTTTTTTTTTTTTTTTTTTTTTTTTGTTAAACAGTTGCATAACTTAACCATTTGCTTTGTCACAATTCGTCAGCGGTTTTTACAACTTGTAAATCCTGTTAAATTCCTTAAATTTCTTACCAAACGCTATTTACGTGGGCCTATAAGCTTTTCTGGGCAAATACTTTGAACCTTTGAAAATCATCGTCTAACAAGACACGAATATGACAAAACAAACACGCAAAGATAAAATTGGTCCACAGGATTAAGAGAAAGATTGAAATCAGATCTAGAGTATTTTTGTAACACCTCGTCATCGGAGCCAAAGAAAATTGGTCATAATTACGTGCTGGAAAGCTCAAATCGTGACAATGCACAATCGCGTTTGCGTTTTGTAGAAAAGAAAAATGAGATGGTGATAAGGGATGCTATTGCAACCTTTACATGATCGGCCAGTAAGCGCCGCCAGAGATTCTTGCAAAGAGAACACTGAAATCATTAAGAGGAAAGGGGAGTTTTCATGAAACTGGTATATTTTCAAAACAATTGGCAATAATATTCGACCGAACGTTCGCCTGTTCACACCCACACACATATTCAGGACGTCAAAATAGGGCGCATTTTGGTCATTTTAAAAACCCAAATACATAGAAAAACACCACAACACTTGTCAAAACAGATCGGGGCAACCAAACCTCGATAAGTGAATCGCAAAAGTGAACTGAACAGATGGAACAAAAACAGGTGACACTGGTTACGAACGTTAGCAAAGTTTTGAGGTCACAATGGCGCTATCGGGAGTATACCCAAGCGAAATATCGCCTTCCTTCGCAAATTTAAACTTGGGCAAAGATTCTGCAACAGGGAAAAGGGCGTTTAGCTATTATGGTTGCCATGTGTATGAAGTTAACGACTCTCGGGAAAACCGTCCAATCACATGCAAAAGAACGATGTAGCTCTTTACCTCATCTCTTATTATTCATACATGTATATAAGTATAACTCCAATGGGGACCAACATAAGATAATCAAACAGCTGGATGGGGGGGGGGGGGGGGATTTACAAGGAATCCGTTGCGATTCCCACTTAACACAACAACGGTTATGTTCAACAATATACAGCGGACATCCTTATCTAAGAGGACTAATGTTCGAGCAGTGTCCACCATTTATTCATTATAATTATATATAATAAAAACGCATGTGATACTTAAACTTGAAGTGTGCGTAACAACTGGAAACGTTCCTGATTTTTTTGTTTTTCTTTCCTTTTTTTTTCATTGTTGTGATAATCTTGAAAAATATACGTATAAATGACTAAAAGCAAAAACACCTCTTGTAATGCAAAGTAAAGTATTCATCCGTAAAATCAAATAATTAATAAATTAAAAAAAAAAAAAACAAATTGTTTCAGTATGTAACAAATGATCGATAACCAGGTTTTAAAAGACTAGCATGTAAAAAGTAATTTTGTCATACTTTCCTGTGTAAACCAAATACACGTACAATGTAAATATTAAAAGAAAATAAATTAAAACTTGCTGCTTCTATGACCCAAACTGAATTTAAGAACATTTTTTACATCTTTCGTGAATACTGCTACCGCTCTATCAACAAAGGCATAATATTTGATTCCGTACATTTCTAAAAACGATAATACATAACGTTACAGCATCACAGCTTTCCATAAACAAAAGTAATACTTTTTTTTTTTCATTTTTCAATACAAAAACGGCATAGTGAGCCTCACTCGTGAAAATCGATCCCACAATGCAATAGCTGCCTTTCAGATACTATGAGTTCTAAATATGTGTTCATATCAGAGACATGATTCCAGTGATCTCTAAAACTCAGGATAAGTAGGGCCTACTGTGCCACTAATAATAGTTGGGAGTAAAATAAAACCTCCGTCGCATTATGCTACAAATGCATATGCAGCGGTCTGCAGAACCCTGATTGGTTCTTTCATATTTAGCATGTTAAACAGTGATGTGGTCTTTTTTTAGTTATTTTTTTTTTTTCAGTTCTTTTTTTTTTTTTAATTTCTAAAAACTGAGATTGGAATTACACTGTTGTATATCTCCAGTGCTTACCTTTAACCATAACTTCCTATTTAAAGGTAAGAGACAATATTAATAATAATGATAATTTTATAATAATAATACCAGATTAGGTTCCAATCATCATGCAAATGGTCTTTTTCTCGGTGAAAAATTCCAGAGAGTCCGTGGCGCTTTCACGGCCAATCCCAGAATCCTTCATTCCTCCAAAAGGCATATTAAGGTCCCGCACTAGCCAACAGTTGGTCCACACTGTGCCCACCTAGAAAGGTTAAATGTACATTATATTTAAAGATTCCAATTATAAAACGCATTAGATCAGTTAAAGAAAAGATAGACATGTGAAGAAATTCCATCAGCTGCGTTCTGTTATAAGAATAAAGAAATTTTTTTCTTCAATCAACAGCTAAATATTGAAATTATTTACCTCCAATATTTCGACTTCGTTCAGAGCACCTTCATCAGGGAATGAGGCTATCCAGGTGAATAGCCTCCATTCAGGAGATCCCCCCCCCCCCCCTTCCCCACCTATTGCTTAAACACGTTAAGGCTTCGATTTTATTGCCCGATTTCCTTGAAAAACATGACTTCCCAACTTAACAATCTATGCCTGGTATTTATGGAACTGTCCAATTCTGGAATGATGGCAGCATATAAATTGACTCAACCAGTCCGCATGGACAGTATGCATTTACCTCAATTTGCATCTAAATTTTGTATTGCTTTCTATGACGATATTCCTGGCACATAGCGTTTTACCGCGATTGTTGCTAAATAGCCCAACCTCACGTTTTCTAGAGTGCTTTCACAACAAAGCTATAATACTAGACTGATGACATTAACTCTGCCATGACTCCTGCTGCTTTCCCAAAAAGAACAATCCACTGCTGATGATATTAACAACAAGTAAGCCACAGGTTTTAAACAGCAAGCTGTGTCCACGCCAGTGATCACACGACAACGTGATTGCGTCTCAACATCTGGAAAGGCCTAAAGCCTGCAGTCCGAATAATGCTTAAACATAATTGGAAGTTACAGGATTGAAATCGACCTGTACTTGTTCCCTACCTCCATTTTGCGTGCCACTCTCTGTGCTCTGCCCAAATCCTTAGTCCACACTGTGGCACACAGACCATACCTGCAGTTATTGGCTCTTTTAATTACCTGTCAGAAATAAGAAGACTATCCATGAATTAATCTAGATAATAGTACTGGTAATTGAGCCAAACTTATTCCAAGTTTTTTCACAACAGTTTTTGACATTTATTTGTACGCAAGAAGTCACATGTTCAACCTCTCTCTCATTCTTTCCCTCTGTTTTTTTTTTTTTTTTTTGCAGTTATTGTTTTATTACAAGAGATATTGATTAATTCCAATTTTATAAATAATTATATTCAAATATATTAAAAATAAAGATGCTTTTTAATCTGACTGAATTTTCTTTCATGAGTCAAATTTGACAGCTTTCCAAATTTTCTTCTCTCTCTCTCTCTCTCTCTCTCTCTCTCTCTCACACACACACACACACACACACACACACACACACACACACACGCAATTGGGTTTTGCTTCCATTCTAAGAATTTTGCAACTTATTACATCAGATTTCTGTTGTGTACTTCAACCAATAAGCCCTGTGTTCTTATAATGTTATGCATTTCTACCAATAAGCTTTATGTTCTCATGATGTTATGCATTTCAACCAATAAGCTTTAAGTTCTTATGATGTTATGCATTTCAACCAATAGGGTATGTGTTTACATACCTCCTGTTCAGAGGTAAATGGTACAATGCACACCACTGGTCCAAAAATCTCGCTCTGCATCAGCTCCGAAGAATCACTAACATTTGTTATAACTGTGGGAAGGAAAAAGTACCCCTGAAATAACACATACTCTGATTAACAAATCATTTGTAAACTTAAGCATCTTTATACCATACAAGTTGTAAGAATTAAGATGTCAAACGTGTGAAAAAAATTTAAGTATATATTTCTAAACAAAGTTCAGTATACATTTCAATTTTTTTTAAGGCTTAGTGAGAGCCAAGAGCCCAGACCTCTGCAAAAATTTTAAAGAAAAAAAACAAACTATTAAAGAAACGGATAACAGAAACAAAAATTAATTTAAAAATATTAAATTGAACAGCTTCATTCTACTCTTACTATGTATACGGAAAATTGTGAAATACTTTTTGAGATTTTTTATCCACTAACAAACAGACAAACCAGCATTGGTAGAGGTACATATAATGATGCTTTTCCAAGTAATTGTTAAGTCCTCTGGACTCACATTTTTATTCTCGGGGTTAGGCAAGTTGAGCTGATCGACGC
This sequence comes from Lingula anatina, assembly GCF_001039355.2. The sequence goes on along the minus strand of NW_019775417.1, from coordinate 287,010 downwards.
CCTGACCGCACTGTATGGTGGCGCCCTCTTTCCTGGCAAGTTCAACAAAGGACTTCACTTTGTTCAGATGCTGGGCGCTTATCAGAGCTCCCAGGTTCACATTAGTGGTGGGATCGCCAACCTTCAACTGTCTGGAAAATGAACAAAGAACAGGCTTAAGAATGCTCTTCAGTCAGAAAATTTAGGATAATTTTTTAGACCAGACATTTGGTCTCCTTAAAAACCAGTTTTAGTATGTTTTCTTTAGAGGAACATTAAATCAAATTTTTGCACATGCAGTCATTAACTGACCTAATATTTAAAAAGTAAAAATAAAATACATTCGGTATTTTTACCAAAAAGCATACATTTTACAAGTCAAGATAATAATGCCAATACCAGCCAATAGCTTACATACATTTCAATTTTATTTATTCATTCAAATTGCAAGTTTAAAAAATAATAAGTTTAATGACATGAACAGGCTCTCTAGTTCACATACTGCACAAAAGGTTTAAATTTATCATGTATCACCTGATAACTCCACAAACAATACTTAAAGATATTATCTTATGCCAAAATTCATCACAACAATGCATCAGTTGTGACACCATCTCACCTACCACAATGGCAAAACACACCCATATAACTCAAACACCTTACACACCTGGATGCTTCAACAAATCGCTGAATAAATTCTGAGTATATTCCTTCTTGGACAAATATACGGCTGGTACAAAGGCAGACTTCTCCTTGGTTTGTGAAGGAAGACCTGAAATTAATTAAAAAATTTGAATTTTTTTAATTGCGTGTAATTTACAGTTTTTTTAAAGAGGAACTAGTTGTTTCAATGCATTCAAGAAGATTTTAGGGAACTGTTGCAAATTGTGAGGACAAGCAAAGAGATTAAGCAAATGTATTCTTTTTCTTATCTTTTTTGGCTTAATATACATTAAAAAAAAAAAAAACAAGAAAATGAGCTAAGCTGGCAATAGCCTACCAGACAAAGCCCAACTGCAATAACAATAAACAGTCAAATCTTGAACAATTAACTCTAATACTGGATCATATACTGAACAAAAATATAAACGCACGAAAGAATATGTTGATTTATTTTCATGTATGGAACTAAAGTATATGGCCAACATTTACAGCATATTTTCCTCAACAAACAGACATCACTTTGAGAGCATTAAGGGAAGTTTAAATGCACAGTCCATAAACACTGAAACAGACATCCTGATCTTCAGACCTCATCACAAGGCCTTTTTCAGCCAGACATCCAGAAGGCCTTGTCATAAAGTCAAAACACAGTGAGTTTCATTTCCATGTTAGATCCATTTTCAGAATGATTTTTTTCACTGTATTATTATAATATAACTGGATCAATGAAAACGTTCACTATGAAGTCAGATCAGATAATAGAAACCTGGTCATAAAAAAGCAACAATTTCAATTTCTTTTTAAAACCACCTAGCAAAATAATGTAAAGAAAATAATTACCTTACTAATCAGAAACCTGATTATTTAAAACAAAGTAAACTGATCTGCACACAGGAAGGTTTGCTTTGTAACCACACAATCAATGTCAATCACATGCACTCACACACTCACATGCATAAACACAATATACTGATACACGAAATACACAACATTACCTTAGAGTGGTAGTTATGCAATTAGCCAAATCACAATCTTCAAAGATTATGGCTGCGTTTTTTCCTCCTAGCTAAAACAAAACAAAATGAAAATTTGAAAAATCCACTGCAATTATCATTAACTGCAGAGCAAATTTTGATACACAAAATTCACAATTCACAATTGTTTTTCACAATTCTTCAGCATATTGATGAAAAAATATCTTCTAACAATCATAAAATTTTACTGAATAAATTTTCACCTCAAGCGACAGTTTCTTGGTGTTTGGTGCTGTAACTTCTTGAATATGGCGGCCAACGGCTGTGCTTCCAGTGAACGATATCAGAGGGACATCTGGGTGGCGGATAATCACCTCGCCTGTTCGTGGCCCAGTCCCACATACCATGTTTACTACACCAGGAGGAAGACCTGTGATTGGATAAAAGACAACCTATCAGATACAATCACATTGTAAGGTCCTGGTATTGAATGGTGTAAGAAGAGAAACTGTAGACAGTCCTGTTATTATCTCTGCCAAGGTGGTTACGATTCCACCCTCATTTGCCAAATTCTGTATTTCTGTCCGTCTGTCTCTTTGTTAGTCACCAGCCTAACTCAAAAAGTTACAAATGGATTTTAATGAAATTTCAGGATTGGTCAGAAGCAGATCTTAAGCAGAAGTCTGCACTCTCTTGAGAGCTTTTGGAGTTTTTTACTCTCTTGAGAGCTTTTGGAGTTTTTTAACAGAAATCAATTTCCCTTGTTGAAGTCATTTACCTGCATCTTGGAAAACTTTACACAGCATGAAAGCTGTCACGGAGGTCATCTCGCTGGGCTTGACCACACACGTGTTACCAAAGGCAATACAGGGGGCTATCTTCCATGTGACAAGGTACATCGGCAGGTTCCATGGGCTGATAAGGCCTGCCACGCCCACTGGCACATGCTGTACATAATTGACAGCACCAGCGCCATCTAGAAATGTGCAACTGTAAGGAAATTTACATTAACTGTAATTGACAGAAACAGTGCTATCTATAGGAATGTGCAACAGAAAAGCTTTAGGAAATTCACAAAATAAACTACAAAATAAATCACATTATTGCCAGGAATGTGCACCACCAAAGGGTGTGCAAATGTTGGGGATGGGAAAACTTCAGTTGGCTTTGTATATGTACTCTTGATTGACAATTTCCAACATTAAAAGTTGTTTCTTTCAATTAATGTTATCAACATTTACGGAAAAATAACTGTTTTTGTGTAGAAAAATCAGCATGCATGGTTATCAATATCAGTTTTTTTTTTCACAAAATACTTAGCAGAAATAAAATTGGTGAAACTACTCGCTGAACAGCTTAATGTTTTTTTTTTTTATTTGCTATTATTATCATGATTTTACTATACTTTAAAATAACTTACTCTGACTTGATATGTAATATAGAAGTAGCAAAGAAACGGAAGTTGTATACAGCACGAGGGATGTCGATATTGGTGGCCAGCGAGACAGGTTTGCCTTGGTCTCTAGACTCTACCTCTGCAAATTCTTTAAGTTCTTTTTCAAGCAGGTCTGCAATCTTTTGCAGGATTTTACTCCTATCTTGGATGGTTGTAGTTGACCAACTAAAATTAAATAAATAAATAAATAAATAAATAAATTACATAAATAAATTACATACATAAATGAATAAATAACGCATATTGTAATATATTTGTGGACAGTCCAAATGAACGACAGATTCCAAAACATTTCAATACTTAGGGACCATTCCCATAACCTATCATACTAGCTGGATCGATCTAACTGCTTGTGGATTCTTGTTAAATTGTATTCAGAATAAGCAGTTTAAATGTTTGGCACACCCCCTCGTAACTTAAGGTAGGGGAGACCGGGACTAGTTTGACCCCGGGGTAAGTTGGACCCCCATCAAGTCTTTTTAATAAAGTTACTTTAAGATGCTTAATTAGTTCATTTGGACTCACAGCTGACACTTTCTTAGCACTATTGGATACGGTCACTTTAGAAAACGATGTGATCAATTCTTTAACCCCATAGTTACTTAAATTTAGTTTTTCATAAATTGATGGGGGGCCAACTTACCCCAGGGTCCAACCTTGGTCTCCCCTAGTTGAAGTGGTGCCTCCCATATTTAGTTGCAAATGTTTAAATTACTATTTATTGTTATTATTATTATTTTAGTTGTATTTATATTTTATTGGTAATAACACGCAAAAATGTTAAAAATCGATTTGTCAGCAGAATAATCTTTTGAAAACTGCATAATTCTGTTGTTATTGTTTGGCGGAGGGGGGAGAGTGGTCGCTACCCCCTCCTCCAACCTCCTCTCCCCCCCCCCCCCCCACCCCCAGCAAAATTTTAGAATTTTAAATGTCCCGAGGTAACGGCATCTCTGCATTAACTGCATATGTAGTCAATGTGAACTAATTGTCTTTAACTGCATTCAGTTTCTGATCCAAAGTAATAATAATAATCTATCGCTTAAATTGAAGTCTGGAAATTTCAGATCCAGTGGTGATCTTAATTCCGGACTTTAAACAGCACTACAAGCGATAAAGTGATGACAACAACAACAACAATACAAGGTGTGTGCAAGTTGCCAAAACCACTAACCCTTCAAAGGCATTTTTCGCTGCTGCAACAGCCACGTTCACCTCGTCTTCAGTAGAATTGGGTATTTTTGCCCATAGCTCTCCAGTTGCAGGGTTAATACTGTCGATGTAATCCTGCGCTGCAACAAACTCCCCGTTAACAAAATTACTTACGACCACCGCCATATGCTTCTACTATTCTAGACTTACAATACCTGACCCAGTTACAGGGGTGTTTAAAAAATAGGTCAGTAACATATCGCATATGAGTGCTTGGTTCGTTCTAAATATAGCAGGCACTCCGCATTACGCAATGTACTCTTGGGGGTTACTGACCAAACAAGAAGTTAATTATAGTTCTTGAAACAAATAAAACTAAGAAAGGCAAATTTATGAATTTTTTAGCAGTTATTGAAAACGTTATTTTTCTTATAATATTCCAAATTTCATTCAGTCTTATTAAAACTGTTGAAGTTATTGAACTTTGATACTACTAACGTTTTTTTTTTTTCTTTTTTTTTCCGAGCCATCCGATATATCGCATGAGGGTTGCAGCATAACATATAGATATGACATTCCCGTACCCTTACCAGAAAAAAACAGTGAAGTACCATTTTATCAAGAAAGCATCCATTTAAAGTGAAGTAAGAATATTTCTCATATGTGGTCTCACTCTCTGTCTCTCTCTCTCTCTCTCTTATTTATTTATTTATTTATTTACTTATTTATTTATTTATTTTTCAAAATGTTAACATGGATTTTTACCCGGGGTTTGAGTGGCTAGTGCCATGTGGCAGTAGTTTTCGTTATGTCGATAGCGGTTTAGATCTTCCTCCACCTTACATGTTCATTAGTTCATTGAGAGACGTTTTAATTTATTTTTTGGATCCCTACTTGTTCAAGTAAAAATGACCCTTTTTTGCTCATATTTTTTCTTTCTTTTTCATTTTCTCCCCCCCCCCCCGCCCCTTTACATATATTTATTTTTCAATTTTTTTTTTTTTTTTCGTGCCATTGAATGGAAATTTAATGGAGTGCTTTTTGCATTGTTTGGTTATAAATATAATTAAGCTACTTCGCGTATTGAATTCGAAATAGCTGAGCACACAATTATCATTATGAGTACAAATAATAGGCCAGATAATTAACTTTGAGACACAATGTTTTTGAAAATCAATAAATCAAAATGATGAAGCTCCTTCAATTTAGAGGACACCGTTTTCAGAGGTACAAAACCGGCTGTTTTCGACAATTTAATCTTTTAGGTGGAGCAACATCAACAGGAAAATGTTGACGTATTTTAATTAAACCTGTTACGAAAAATAAAATTCGCTAATGAAATATTTGGTTGTTTGTTTTGTTCACTTTGCGTGTTTGTAAACTCCCTGGGCTGTGACACGGGTTACACTATCCATATATGGTAGAAACTACGTCACAACTAATATGACAAACGCAATCAAAATGCTTCAACGCCCAGCGCACCCAAAGCAATTTGCCTAACCACTAGCGACATCACGCGGGCATTATTCAAACTGTGTAACCTAGGTCTACTTGACAGCCGCTGTTTGATTGGACAAGTACTCTATTCTAACCAATCAAACGTAGTGTGACAAATTTCCGATAAAATTCCCAAGATGGCCACTGAATGAGGAATTTTCCCGAAAGTTAAAGAAGGTTCTGTGGTCCTCTGGAAAATCTGCCATATATAAAAGAATAGCCGGGGATCGAGGAGGACAATGTATCACCAACAACGAGCGAATAACTTCAATCCAATGCATAACGATCCTTTACCGCCAGGCTGGGAAATGTTATTTGATCAGCGAACCGGTTGGCCATTTTTTGTTGACCACTCGAACCAAAGCACAACTTGGCAAGATCCTAGAAGAATAGGAAAACCGGTATGTATTTAGAGTTTTAAATTTTTTGTTGTTTTTTTTTTTAAGGAAAAAAGACAAGTCGTTTTTGTTAAGGTGGTTTAAGACTCGATTTAAAGTGAAATTGTTGATCAGCTACCTGTACTGATCGATAACCTTGTGTTGATTGACCTTCGACTTCGAGGTTTGATCGGCGAGTTCTGTCAGAAAAAAATCATATCACGAAATTAGCTTCTAAACTTATCGTGATCTCCATATTGATGAATAATGTATGTGATGGAGATTGATGAATTGACTGAGCCCCTCCTCTTCTCCGTTCCAAAAAGTTATCAGTAAATGCCCATTTTCAAAGGTATGTTGAAAAATGCTTGGTCAGCTTTGAGTGCAAGCGTACTGACAGTTTCACTGATGTACAGATTATTCCCAGTGTATTTGTAGGGAGATTTTCATTTACTAGTCTAATGTCTCTGTAAAGTTACTCAAATTGAGATTTTCTAGATTATCAGACTATTTTTGAAATTCATCTGCCATAAATTTATTTAAAACCAACACAATAATCCTGGAATAAGATTCACAATATTTTAAAATCTAAAATATTTTGTTAAAGTTTTTTTCCTTCTACACTGAAATTTTATCAACCAAAAATAGCACATTAAATGTTATTGCCTGTTAATTACTGATTAGAGACTTTCAGATGTGACCTTGCCTATCACATTAGCAAACATTTAAAATCTCCTTATTAACTATTTGAAAAACATGATTGAATCTGCTTTATCATTAAAATTATCTTGGTAGTTTACACTATTAACCATTTTACAGTACCTGGAAATGTTTTTGAGATTTGAGTAGCAAAAATGGGCACTATTTTCAGACCCCCCCCCCTCCCCCCCTTGTAAAAATTGCTTTTTACAAGTTTGCAAATTTTGAATCAATCAAAAGGTCTTTGATTAAAACCACCTTAACAGCTATTGTCCTCTCATAGGACAGGTGTGTCCAGGTGAATTGTCACCTTGGTCATAGATTAGAGGACATTTGACCTACCTGTACTACTATGACTTGATAGTAGAGCTAGAGATGGTGATTTGCAATTCATGACAGGATGTTTGGAGGCCATTTAGGCAGTGACTTTTGTTGCTATTCTTAACCTTGAAATGCAGGTCTGTCACATTCATTTTTGGACACTCACAGGTTCAGGAACATCCTTTGCCAAAAATGGCTTTTCTTTGACTTTCTGAAAATTTATAAGTGTGTCAAATTGCTGACCAGTTTTTTCAGTGGGCGTTAAGTTGAATATGTCTAGGACTTTTGAGCTAGTTCAATACCAAACCCTTAAAAGGCATTAACCTAAAAACTGTCAAACCACAAACATGGTCATTATGCAGGTTGTGTGTACAATTTATTTCTGCAGAAGGGAGAAATTGGAAGCCAAAGTCGAAGGTTCGGAAGTTACCAAGGGAATTCAAACTTGTCATGTTTTCTAACTTGCATTTTTAATCGGTTGTTAGATTCAGTATTTAATTTGCTTAAAAATCTTACTTTTAGATGTTAGATTTTTCCCCAAGTTCTTTAAATATGCTGGTACTTAGATGTTATTCAATCCTCCCTTCTCCCTCAGTTAATACCTATTGGAATTCCTTGGTTATCTGATTGTCCATTGAAACTAATTAGGTTATTTTCTTGTCTAAAATAGTCCAAGCTTAACTCATGACCTTGAACCTCCTGGCTGGAATTTCAGAAACTGCAGAAATGAATTCCTGTGTAGTCTATGTAGGCATACTGTAACTAATGGGGTTAAGAGAGAATCCAGACTCTGTACTGTAGCAACATGGTTGAAATAAATGCCAAAATGTCATGTCATCCCTTTATAACATTAGCACAGAACTCCATGTATTCAGTTAATGTGTATTTTCCGCCTGTGGCCCAGCCAAGGAGCTTTTTAAGTCATAGATTTTATCTTCTTCTTGTTCTTACTTTTGCAATTTCTGTTGCAGTTTGTTTTAGGTTTGAACTTAATGAATTATTCAAGTAAGGAATTTTTAGGTTATTAGGTATTGAAATCCTTGAGTATGGGTTTGCAGTCTGTTTCAAAATGTTGTTTTATAATGTTAAATAACGATAATTACTCATTTTTTCAATGGCCAAAAATAAATAAAAAATAATAATTAATTTTAGAATCATAAAAATTATATTTATATATTCATTTGTGGTACTTTTACTGCATAGAAAAGAACTAAGGGGTAGTCTGCTTCTCATTTTATTGCTGCCACTCGATAGGAAATTTCTAATTTTAAGTTTTTATCAATTGAGAAAATGCAGTATAGTTCTATGAAATCACAATTTTCCCCATAGAAAAGAGTGAGTCATTACGTTACCATCAGTCATATGTGTTCAGTGCAGAGAAGAAGTATCCCAGATAATGTAATTAAAATGTGCCAATTGACCTACATTAATAAAATATGAGTACATTGAATGTGGAAGAACATCAAACTCAAATATTCTGTTTGTTCTGTTTCCAGCACTACCAGCAGCCATGGGATCCATATGGCCAGAACATGAGAGGATACCCGGCCCATCATCAGCAGGAGATCCGTATCCCTGTCCATCACATGGGGTCAGAACAACAGCAAGGCCCTCCAATGCCACAACCGCAGCAACAGCCGCCTTACCCACAACAGCCACGTGTCACAAAAATCCCCATTCATATAGAGGGCGCTGGCAGCATGGACCAGGGCAGAGGAAGCCCTGGTCGTGGTAGTCCTGGGCTGCATGTCCCGCGCAGTGAAAATCCCACCCTGCAGAGGGCGCCAACACCAGTCAGGGAAGAGAGTCCGGCTCCTCAGCCAGGGAGGGTGTCAAACTTGGCTCAGCAGTACGCGGGGCAGCAATCTCCACAGCCCCAACAGCAGCAACAGATGCCACCCATGGGGACATTTTATGGTCCTTCATCTCCCCAACAGAGGGCACCACCAGGATACCAACAGTCACAACAACATCCTCTGCAGCAACAGCAACAATATCCCCAGTATGACCAGACTGATGCTGTCAAGGCCCAACAACAACAACAATATCAGCAACAACAACAGCAGCAATATCAGCAACAACAGCAACAAGCTGCTAACAATAATGCTGCGCCACCTCTGCCAAACTACGAATCCAAACCGGTGATTAATGAACAAGCTAGAGCAGCCAATCAGGGTCCTGCATCTAGTCCTCAAGGTCAAGGTCAGCAGAATGCTCCACAGCAACAGCCGCAAGAGCCACCACGTCCTCTTACAGCTCTAGAGAAGATTGACAGAATATTTGCCAATGTTAACGAATTGCGTGTACAAGTGGAAAACTTTAAGGGGACGAGGACTGACAAACAGTACCCTTATTTAACAGAGATGCTGACTAGAGATCTCTTAGAATTGGACGGTATTATGTCCGATGGCGACGAGAAAATTCGCCATGCTAGAAAGAACTGTGTCCGGACGGTGCAGGAAGTTCTTGACCAGCTTGAGCTGAAGGCACTAGCTAATGAAACTCCAATGGAGACGGGTCAAGGTCAGACAGAGGTCAAGGCCATTAGTGCAAATGGTTCTCCTGCAGAGGTGACAGAACAGACTAAATTATAGTAGCATTACTATCTCTTATGCTGTTTTTATAATTATGATTATTATAGGATAATATACTTTAACTATATATCTTATTTATTTTTGTGCATAAGGCTAAAGAATTGGGTGTATCTTGGATGCAAGGAAAAAATGTCAGTTTTGTGGCCAACTTTTATGTGATGTGAAACAGTGTGATTTAGTTGAACATACTATTTGAGGATGAAATCTACGAACGTTTAATTTTGGCAGTACTTTTGCCAGTAAAGAATTCCTGTCACCCCAATTATATTTTAGATGTTAAGTATGGCAATTACTTAAAGGTGAATGACATTAAGTTTTATGGTGTTAAATTTACATGGAATATGATGCTTGTTTAGAAACTACAATGTTAATTATAATAGTCTGATAATAACTGGTCAGTACTATGTATGTGCCTGATAGGGTGTCATCTTGGCTTAGCCTGGTACATTACTGCAAAGTAACTTAGATCTTGGACCTCCATCTAAAATAGTATTTTTGGTTATGTGCCACATTGCAGTTGTGTGAGATATTTAACCAAGAGAGTAGTCGGGAGAGTGTTCAGAGTATAAAGTTAAATGTGTTCAGAATACAAAGTTAAATGTTTATTAAACATATCATTCAGCAGTGATTTTAGTTCAAAACACGTTTGCCAGTTATTGTTGTTTTAAGGCGAACACTTTGTCTGGGAATTAATAAGAAGCATGAATATTTTGTCACTGTTATTATTATTTTGACAAAATTGTGCTACTTAAATTTTAGGTTGTTATGTTCTGAGAGTGAGGTCTGAAGTGCCCAGTTGTTCACAAGATATTTTTCCGAGTGTCATGTTAACTGATATCTCTTTAGTGTCAAGATGCATCACTTCTTTTATATAAAGTGTATTTAAAAAGCATTTTCCTTGTAACAAGCTACTTGTATCAATATTTATATTTTGTTGAAATATGTTGTATATAAAGATGTTATTATAAAAAGAAAATGTAGTTTTTTTTTTTCACTTTCCCAAAGTTGAAAGTTACATATGAAGTGAGCATAGATAATCTGTACCAGATATAAACCACTTCTACTAGATTGACAGGCCATGACAACATCAGCCACAGGATCTTTAAACCGCAGCTCCTTTAAATTTCTAGAGTTAAATTGACCTACTTATCTGTCCCACCAGTCCTTAAAAGTCTGTCAAACTGATGAATAAGTGCATGGCACAATACTGCTGCGTGCACAGTTATTTAAACGAGTTGCTAAATATCACAGAAAGAAAGCAGAAAATACCCATCGAAATATCGTTTTTGTGAAATATGAAATGATGCTCTTTGGTATTTCTTTACATTATGCAATTATAGTGGCACTTGGATGGGTTTTATGGAAAGCATCTCACTTAAAGTTTCTCTTTAAAGTTAATGCAAAGTGACTGAAAATTTCTGTTGTCATGGTGGCAAGTAAAACAAACTTGATGACCAACTGTTTAATTTTTGGCCCATGTCATAAAATTCCACATCTAGCTCTCACCACCCAAATAGCTCTTTAAAATGTGCCAGAACACATTTTAATAAATGCTTTTTAAAGGAATTTTTAAAATCAAACTGATGTCTGCAGATATATTCTTCATTAAAAAGAAACCACACTAGAAAATAATATGCAACACATTTATTTTTATACAAAAGAGAATGAAAGTTCCTTCCAGTATTGACATTAAACAACATCCATCACTAATCAGAAGTTATTCTCATTTAAAAGGTACTGTTCCTTTCTCAAAACAATAAATAAATTATTCAAAACTTGCTTGCATGGTGTGAAATAGAATATTGTGTGAATCTAGTGTATCAGCAGAAATGCTCACTAAAATTTCTCCAAGGAAAGCTCAATCAGATTATCTCCATTTTACAAATCTGAAGTTCTCTTTACATGAATGATATAACAGTTTACTACATACATGTAAATCTTTATTTTTCTTCCCACAGTTAAGTGTCAAATACATCTTGCCAAGTAACATGATGATGTCTTGCTAAAAGAATTAATGTCAAAAGCTGCCTAGATTTCACTAAAACTGATTATTATCAAAGCAAATGGCCTTAGTGCACCTGTAACATATTCACTAGTTTCTTAGTAAAATATACTTAGGTTTCCAGGTTGATTATAATAATTTGGTCACAGGTGTAGGCAATATTACATGTACTTACCCATCCTGAGGCCAGTTATGAGAAGCAACTATCACAAACAGTCTCATTATCGTTGTTCGTTAGGTAAATCTCCCCATTAAAGACAGGTTACTTTAACAAACAACACTAATAACAATGGTTTTCTTGTGATATATTCATGACACCAGCCCCAAGATGGCAATAAGCAAAATACACAAAAGCACTGCTCAGATTAATGTCACATTTAAATGAATAATTTTTTTTAAAAATGTCCAGCTGCTGACTGACTCAGAACTCATAAACCAAGAAAAAATTATATTACAAATTCAGAAGCCAAATAACACTCTATATTTCACTCAATTTGACTGAATAAAAAGTGACTATGTCCAAATATGGCTCCTGGAGTATCAACAAGGAATTCAAACATCATCTTCCTAAACCATAAATAAGTCACCTAGAAGAGCACCCAATTTTGTTCCCTTCAGCTTTTCTTTTTTATCCATGCTATGACTGAACTCTTTAGTTTCTATATCCAGAAAATATCTGTCTTCAGAGTACAAGCAAACTATACCATCACATCACATCTGGCTTAAAATAATGTTATTTTTTTCTCTCTCTGTATCTCTTAATAAGATCTTATAGCAGGGGGGACATTTGGTACTTTCTGTTCATCTAAAGTACTGTCAATAACAGGTCTGTAGTCTAGTCGCACCTGAAACAAGAAAACTTACTAATATAGACATCTCATTACATGACTGCTGAGAGACTCATCTATCTCCATCAAGGTTAGCATGTCTTATCATGAAATTTTGACTAATGTCCACACAAACTTAATTTGGTAATATAACATCTTTCTCTCCTGTATCTTGCACTCCCACACTATTTCACTTGCTCACTTCCCGCCACTCTCTCTCTCTCTTCCCCCTCCCCGTCTCTCTCTCTCTCTCTTTCTCTCTCTCCACTATAACTCACTTTGCCAGTATCATTATCCACATAGGACAGTGTATGTTTCCTCCAGTGGTCTTTCAATGGTTTGGGGGTCTGTCCCACTAGAGGTTTGCTGTAGTCATACTCATCTACACGCTCCTGAAGAATAACACATAATTATGGTCAGTCATCACTACTTCAAAATAAATTCAATCTGCATCAAATTCACAAAATATCATCTTTGCATTATCTGCTGTTAATGTTATGGAGAGTGAGTGCAAGCACACACATAACAGCATGCATGCTTTCATACTGTTACTTAGTACTTCATTAGCAACAGATTAATAGAATTCAACTTGAAAATTCTGATCTTATTCTATTCTATGATACCCAAGCCTTAGAATCTCTTTGTTCTATTACCTTTCTTCCCTACAAATATGTGTGTGCATCTGTGTATGTGAGAGTGTGTGCCAAAGCAAAGTATTAAACAATAAACTTAAAATATTTCAAACAACTGTGAAATATATATAAAAAAAAAGTCCATTATTAACTGAATTTTGATATTTTTATCAAGCAAGTTATTAAAGGATCAAGAAATCAAGTAAAAATTCTGGTCTAATTTCATTATCGTCTACCTTAAAGTCTTCTCTGGAGTGGGCTCCCCTGCTTTCTGTCCTGGCCTCAGCACCGTAGATGGTCTCCAGGGAGTTGATCATCAGATTCTGTAGCTCCAAGGTCTCCACCAGGTCTGTGTTCCAGATCAGACTCTTGTCTGACACCTAAGAATAATATAACACTGATTATTATTAACATTATTACTATTATCTCTCTCTCTCTCTCTCTCTCTCTCTCTCTGTGTGTGTGTGTGTGCGTGTGTGTGCGTAGTGCCTAGAAACAGGACCATTAGACACACATACTGATATCATTGCGAAGCCCATATGAATTTGTGTTGAGAAAAGATTTTCTTCATACTATAAATGTGAACTTCAATCCTTATTAGTTTCCATGCTCTATTTTTATCTCCCCCCTCCCCCTTGCCATTTTTGCTCACTAAAAACCACCTCTCTCTCACACACACAACCATGCCCTTTCTCTCCCATTCTCATCCATCACGGATCATTTTAACCCTGTCATGCCTCTCTCTCTCTCTCTCTCTCTCTCTCCACTGACATCTCACCTTGAGGTCGTCCATCTGTTTCCACTCAGCATCCAGTTTCCTGCATCCCTCCTTCAGCACAGGTCCATCACGGAACACGGCAGCATGGTTCTGCATGTCCTGGTGAATAATACAAACAGATTCAGAACTTTTTGATCTCTATGTTGTGTCATTTTCAAGATTTATTTTTCCCTACCAGATGATGCAGTTTTTCTGGAATTTCCACCAACCCCTATTTAACTGTGCTCTTTTTTATCTTTTTTTTTTTTAACTTTCACTTTAATTCTCTTTTTAATTGTTTTCTTTATCTTATGTTATTCACTAAACCACAATACTTCATTTTGCAAAAAGCATTTACTGATATAAGTTTTTTTAAAAAAACAGCATTTCTATACCTTCTGCATCTGCAGTCTTAGCTCAGCAGTTGGAGTAGAACCATTGGCATGCCTAAGTTTATCAATATTAGCCACAGATGCCTCACCAGAATTCTGAAATAATGCAAAGTACCCATTTATGTATAACATGCTCAGATACATCTCAAGTAAATTTACGATTAATAAAATTGCACTAAATAAAATAATGTACATTTATCACTTCTGAAGTAATTTCTACATAATATAATTTGACTCTATTTAATCACCCTACATAAAATTTTTGCTAGTTATATGTGAAATAGATGACTTGATAAATTAAACAAACAAGCTATGTTCAAGTAAACCAAAAGTTGTTTCGAATATGTTTAACTTAAAATGACAAAGCTTTAAAAAAATTAATATCATTAGTCTGAAGTAAAAACCTACAGCAGAGAGGTCCCCAATGGGTTCGCCAGGTTTGTTCTCCTCAGCAATGGTGAGAGCACATGCTCTTCCAAACACTACCAAGTCGAGCAGCGAGTTTGCGCCCAACCTGTTGGCACCGTGCACAGATGCACATGCAGCCTCGCCGCAAGCGTACAGTCCTGGCACGATGTAGTCTCCCTTCTCTTCTGTGTATTGAACCACCTACAAATAACATTATAATAATAAAATATTTATTTATATAATCATGAATATCACTCTGTTACTTTTTCCTTTTATTTGAAGTTCTGGTAAATGTCTATCTAAAATAAAATTAGAACAATTAAGGCGTTGCTTCAACCCATTAAATAGTAAATCTATATGTATGTTAACATGCCTTATTTATGCATTATTTATGTCTTAACATGTACACAAGGTCTAAGTCTTACCTTAAATAATGCATGCAAATAAACACATATGAATTATCATAGTAGTTGGTGTTAAAACCCAGAAGGACTAAGAAGTTTCTTTTAGAAATGAAAGCAATGAAATGATTGGCTGTATCATCTACCTGTCCCTTATAATTGGTGGGTACGCCGCCCATGTTATAATGGACCGTGGGGAGGACAGGGATTGGTTCCCTGGTCACATCAACCCCAGCGAAGATCATGGCGGTCTCCGAGATCCCTGGAAGGCGAGTGCTGAGGATGTTGGGTGGCAAGTGGTGCAACTGCAGGTAGATATAGTCCTTGTTAGGCCCACAGCCTCTGTAATATGATAAGGCTTTCAACATTAGATACACATATATATGTAGATAGATATAGTCCTTGTTAGGCCCACAGCCTCTGTAATATGATAAGGCTGTAGACATTAGATATATATGTATATATGGTGGCCTCCTCAAATCTTGAAAGACAATTGCTGCTGCAGAAAATATCCAACGAAGTTCCAACTTGCTTTCACTTCTTGATATAGATGCCAAAAATACCATTTTTTATGGTTATATCATTACAGCTGTACAAAGGTTTAACAAAAATATTTTTTAAACAGATTTTAAACCCTATTATTAAATATGCATGCCAATAAAACCGGCAGTAAAAATAAGCTTTCTAAAGTCAAAGATCATGCTTTCAAGCTATTTAAGCAGACTTCAATTCCACTCCATTCCACCCAATATTGTTATTATAATTATTATTGTTACTATTATTTTTATTATTGTTATTGTTATTGTTATTATTATTATTATTATTATTATGCTACCCACCTTCCTTCCCTCATCTCAATAGTCATGGACCTTGACACCACATCCCTAGAAGCTAAATCCTTGGCAGAGGGGGCATATCTCTCCATGAACCTCTCTCCATTTCCATTGATCAGAAACCCTCCCTCGCCTCTGCACCCCTCCGTGATGAGGCAGCCCGCACCGTAGATCCCAGTGGGATGGAACTGTACAAACTCCATGTCTTCGTTCGCCAGACCTGCACGTGCGACCATGGCCGTGCCATCACCAGTACATGTGTGAGCTGAGGTGCATGAGAAATAGGAGCGACCATAACCTCTGGAAAAAAAATAATAAAAAAAAAAACATTATAATTTTTTTAACACATCTGAAAATATTCTTAACTCTTTTACAGTTTATGATTCCATGACTAGATATGTGATGTTTTGCTTACACTTGCTTTTAGCTTTCACATTTTGTGACACTTCACTGATGTCTGTCACTATCACCTCACTATCCTATCATAGAAACAAAATCTTACTGTTTTCAACTTAAAAATACAAATCATCACATAGCATTGGAGCTGTTCTACAGTAAACCTCTGTATTGAACCGCTGAGCTTTTTAATGTGTCTGAATTATCCAGGCTTTTTAAAGATAAATCCTTGTTTTACACAGTTATTGAGTGAATCTTTGAAACTAAAACTATCAAATAACCTACAAACATTTAGCTGACCAGGTTCAGCAGGGTATTCTGCTATGCTGATCACTCACCCAGTAGCTAAGATGGTGTTCTTAGCCTTAATTCTGTGCAGACTTCCGTCCTCCAGACAGAACGCCAGTACCCCGCGACACTCCCCGTCCTCCATCAGAAGATCCAGAGCAAAATACTCGATGAAATAGTTGGTGTCATATTTCAGGGACTGAAAATAGGAAGTAAGAGATATTATAACCGCGGTCTATACATTTAACTTATCTGCATAACAGACATCTGGTGAGTAGGTCTCAAAAATCTAAAATTACTAGATAGAAAAATAAAGAGAGAAAAGATGAGAAAATGGGAGAAAGAGACAGTTTGTGGTTTATCTTAAAGAAACTGATTCACTCATCTACAAATGTCTTCCTTTACAAGTGTGAAATAGATTTAAAATATATATAAACAATGGCCACTAATTCCTCTCTTCTTGGCCTACACGCATTAAGAAACTGTCTTAAAACACCAAACAAGGCAGCAAAGCTGTCAAATGTACAGACAAAAAACAGAAAATAAAGATGCAAAAAAGGTCATTTTGTCAATTTTGATGCAATAATAAATAATGCTTATAATAGCACTGTCAGTCAACACTGAATTTTAATCTTGCACAACAGGTAACATGGTCAATAACAGGAGCGGACCCACAGATATTTTCTGACAGTATTCCAAAGTATCTATGTTGATCCATCCTCCATTTTGATGGTCTTCCAACAGAAAAAAATAGATACCAGTCAATATAAACTTAATAACCTGACTGTCTTCCGGAAGACCCAGAAGATGGTCTCAATCCACCCCTTCAATAAGATTACAGTTTCAGGACCATGAGAGTTCAAATTCACATTATGAAAGTCTCAATATTTGAAAAATGATGACAGTGCATAAAATAATATTACATAATGTTTAAAGACATAAAAAACAATACAACTGCTTATGTAGAAATACAGAAAATGTGCAGAGCCCCAGGCAGATGA
>NW_019775417.1:204004-268374 GCF_001039355.2 Lingula anatina | reverse complement strand
AACTTGACCTGCGTATTATGAATATTCATCAGTTCTGTAAGTTTCAAGCCAAAGGGTAAAACGGTATTTCACTTATTGTGTTATCAGTGTTGCAAAAATGCTGAAAAAAGTGAAAAAACAGCGTAACTTCCCTAAAAATGACCCGATCATGCTGATTTTCGAACTTGACCTGCGTATTATGAATATTCATCAGTTTCATAAGTTTCAAGCCAAAAGGTAAAACGGTTTTCCACTTATCGTGTTATCGGTGTTGCATATATGCTGAAAATAGGGAAAAAACAGCGTAACTTCCCTAAAAATGACCCGATCATGCTGATTTTCGAACTTGACCTGCATATTATGAATATTCATCAGTTCTGTAAGTTTCAAGCCAAAAGCAAAAACGGTTTTCCACTTATCGTGTTATCGGTAAAAGTGCACGACGGCGACGACGGCGACGACGGCGACGACAGACGCAGATGATGGCTATATGTACAGACACATCTGTGTCTGTACATAAAAACCAAAAGGCAGATGACCGGTGACTCACCCTTCCATACAAAGTGTGCAGCAGGGAGTGTCCAGTCCTGTCAGCCACACAGCAACACCTGTGAGCTTGACCACCTTTCCCGTATTTCAGACTCTGACCACCAAAGGCGCGCTGGTAGATCTTCCCATTCTCCAGCCGACTAAATGGCATACCATAATTCTCAAGCTGAAAGGCAAGGCACCCCAAACAATTGTTAATTTTTTAAATCAACAATAAACTTGATTAAAAAATCTAATGACAACGTCACCAAGGGTACTTATTGATCAGTTGTCCTTGGAAACATGCAATAAATAAATAAATAAATAAATGGAAATTTCACCCTACCTCTATAACGGCTTTAGGTGCCTCTTCGGTCATGTAATGAATTGCATCCTGATCTCCCAGCCAATCAGATCCCTTGACAGTGTCGTACATGTGCCACTTCCAATCATCTTCCTCCATATTGCCCAGTGCTGCATTAATGCCACCCTATATTTGGAAAATATCAGCAATGTAAAAACTTTCAAGCTATACATGCATGTTTTGGCCATAATCAACTTACAGGGAATCTCATTTATTCTAACATGCCATGCCATGGACTTCAAAATTCTGTACCTGTATACATTTGTGTGAGACGTAATTATATTATTCTTTTATAGCTTAAGCTAAAAATGTGGCTAACTAACCACACCATAAACTAACTTCTTCATGCCATTAAATTTAAGTCAAATACAAAGCATATTTTAACCAATGTACAGAAAATATAAAATACAAAATTTATGCCAGAGAGAGTGATAAAGAGATCATGAGTGACAGAGAAAGAAAGTTGGAGAGAGGGTCCACATTTCCAAATTTCAGTTCCACATGTTGTTGACTCACTCAACCTACCTGTGCTGCAACTGTGTGAGATCGTGTTGGAAACAATTTGGAGATACACGCTGTCTTAAAGCCCTGGTTAGCCAATCCAAAAGCAGCTCTGAGCCCCGCCCCTCCCGCTCCGACGACAACTGCATCATAGGTGTGATCTATCACCTGATAATCCTTGGAAATCTGGAAGATATGATGTTTCTTTATTAATCATCAAATCAACGAAGGGCCTTGGTGTAAAAATATTTGAATATTTAGAAGGATCAAACATTTAATCGGTGAGGGTCTTGGGGACATCTTAGGGCCCATCAGAATTGAATTGAAAATCTCGTAATTTTGCAATTCCATGGGAGGAGTTTTAAAACCATCATCAACTACAAACCAAAAGAAATGGATTGATTCATAGAAAATTAAAACAATCTGAATTATGCTACCAACTTCATTTTGATTATTTTTCTCTGTTTGAAATATACACAGGGTTTCAGCCAGGATTTAGCAATAGGGAGTAGAATCATTTTCTTACTGAGACGGGCCTTCTAGGCCTAATAATACACTCCAATAAATAACAAAAAATCTGAAAAGACAGGCATTCCAAAATTAAAATAGGGAGTCTAGAATGGATGCTCGGTTAATGCCTAGTTGAACAGATTACAATATTATTACCACTGGGCACATAGTGTTGCAGATTTTCCAAAAAAAAAATTTATGAGAGAGAGAAAGAGATAAAGAGGGAGAGAGAGTTCACTTGATGGTGTCTGCTGTCTGCCCACCTGTCCTGTTTTCACATCTGTGTTCACACTGGGTCCAAAATGGAGCTTTCTTGTAGCTGTAGAGGTGGACGCAATCTAGGAAATAATAATAAATATTATATGCAATATTTAAAGTACATAAAGAACGTCTTAGTTCCTTGTGCTTACTAATGAAAAGCAAGGGCTATATTGCAACTTTGGCATTAATCTGACCAGGATTTTACTTGCACTTTAAGTTATGTACCAAATATTTTTCTGCTTGTACTTTAACACAACATGACATTGCTTTCCTCAACTGTTATCATTCGACACCGTTATCATTATATATCAAAATGCAAGCTTATGGCGTCTGTCCTTGAAATGACAAACTGTCAGTTACATGTACTGGAATTACTTTTCTTTCAAATATTATGAGACATAAAATTGAAAAATATTATTTTGCTATCACCACTGAGGCTGTAAATTATAGCTGACAGCAAACTGACTGTTTTCTTTCATTTCTTTCACGGCTACTTACAGTACGTGAGACAATAATAAACAGTCAAGTTACACAACACGGCCGGCCAGCAAAAAAGTAAATTATGGCTTTATATTATAATTACTAGAGCCATACACCCACAAACAAAACACCCAGTATGTAACGCTCTTTGACGACCAACCATTTTACTGACACAGGAATAACTTTTATTGAACGGGGAAAATATACACAACAAAGAGTACCCAGGTTTTCAGACACTGGCGACCTTCACGCTTTCTAAAAGGTCAAAGCTTTTAAATTGTTTTCAGTGAGAAAACAACGCAAACAAATGTTAAGATTACTCCAAAGAGTATGACAGCCAATAAGCTTGTTGCGCCTAATGCGTCAACATTTGAAAGAAATGCCTACCGGTGTTTTGATTGCGATGTTCTTCACCAGCTGAGAGGACACTTTCAACACCGCCGCCATCTTGGATATATTCTATCCCAGAAGCACTACTTGTGTAACTTGCCTTACATAAGCCGAGATTGAATGAAAAACTATTTGCATAACACATTTGAAGGCATTTGCTGTTTTATGTGTAGTTATATGTTGGTATTATAACCAAATAGCCCATCAGCTGCTTTAGTTCTGTTAAAATAGCAAAGATTATTGTTGACCCCTGGGTTGACCCGGAAGTTCTTAGAGTTGACCTTGCGTGCCCTTATCTTGTGAGAGGCAGCTGAGGGGGGCGGTAAGCCACACGAATTAAACGAGTGACTCCCAGTTTGAGAGAAAAAAAGAGGTATAGAGGGTTAAAAGTCTTCTACATACAGAAAATCCACGCTTCTCTTTTTCAAAGATCTCCAGAGATTCCAAATGATCGGCTGAATTTCCACCTAAAAAAAGACAAAAAAAAGGGGGCGGAGGAAGCGGTGTTCCCAGGCCTACATTTATAATTTGGCTATAAGGTGGTATTAAGGTTGGCCATTTTCATACATGAAAATGTATACATGACAAGCGCAAGCACGTAGGAGTCAAATATCAAAACCATGCCTTCTGGTTTCGTACCGCACAAGGCTGAATTATAGGTATAATTAGGCCTACTCCTGGAATAAGAATAAGATTGCAGGTAGGCCTACATGTAGGCTAAATGTAACATCTATTGCCTTCGCGAACTTTGATTTTTTTTTAATGCTACGTACAATATTTGCCACTTTTGTTTGCCAAGGATCGATCGTAACCTCAATTTACACAAACCAAAAGTTTTCAGATGTTTTAAAAGTGACCTAGCTGTTTATAGGGGTCCTACATTTGATCGAGTAGCCCTAGGCCCTGCGTGTAGCATATTATAAATAATTAGGCCTATTATTATTTTTAATAAAAATCGAAATGGATTACAAATTGCAGTTGATTTTGATTATATAAAAATGACGTTAAATGTCTGTCATTTCTCTGAGTTAACGAGTTCGTTTTTCTCGCCCCCTTATTTTTATACGCTTTTTAAGAGGGTCCCACTGGGTATTTTCGTTACCCGTGAAAGCCATTTTTATAATTATTTCCGGAGATGCGTGAAACGCTCATATTATTTAGCATGATCCGTGAAGAACCGGACCATACAGCTCCTTATTTTTCGTCCTTCGTGAAACGAAGTCATTATGCTCGTCGATTCCGATTTTCAACTCGTATTTCTTGTAGGCCTATTTTCACTGAGACATGAATAGTTTTATTCACTGTGATATGTGAATGATTTTATTTCCCGTGAACTGTGATCAATACCCCCTCCCCTCCCTCCATGAGACCCTCTTTAAATATGTTAACACAGATGAGTACATGCATGTATTTGATGGTAATTACATGTAGACAATAATTGTCATTCCTGAATTGATTTTGAAGTAATTATTTTTATTTCCCGAGCTTTTTCCTTTTATATAATCACTCAATTTTCGCTCTTTTCCCCGAAGTCATTTAAGTATGAATTTACAGGGTAGGCCTACAAGGTCAAGTCAGTGGTTTGAAGTAGTAAAATAATGTCTGTCTTAATTCAGGGGAGGATTGAGGCCGTCTTCTGGGTCTTCTGGAAGACAGTCAGATTTTTAAGTTTGCAATGACTAGTATCTAATTTTTTTCTGTCGGAAGACGGTCAAAAACAGAGAATGGATCAGCAAAGACAATTTGAAAGACTGTCAGAAAATATCTTTGGATCCGCCGCTGTAATTGTCTTCATCGTACTGCCCGTTAACTAGGCAAAGGTCAATCATGCAAGGCCGAGGACAAATTATGAAGTCGTTTTTAAAACGAACCCTTCCGGATATGGTGATTTATCGTTGTAAAAAAAGTGCAGTGTAACTACTGCACCCTGAATGTAAGAGGTTAATTACTACAAACTAGCCTCCGTTAATCACCGTGTCTCTGTCGTTAACTACCAAAGGCAGTGGAGGGTAGTTGGCAGGAACCACAGAAACGCAGGATGCAGAAACGTGCGTGCATCTGGCAAGGTGCGGTGTTGGCATTGGTTCAGGGAAGCCGTGGCTTGTGCTTTTTTGTTTTCACACCATCCTGTTCCGCTTGCGTTGAGGAAATAAATGAACAGGAGAGGTATCAGCCGAGGAATTCTTCATTCACACTTCTCACTTCCCCCAACCGTACTCTGCTGTTCATGGCGCTGGTAGGCCTACAGTTACCAGTGACTTCACAGACCCAGGCTGCCACACCGCTATTTTCTAAAATCTTTACTATCTGTTTGTTTAGACCATTCAACACAAATAAACAATGCTGTGTGGTGTGATGCCAATTTTTAATCTTACACGAAAATATGTTCTGCTGTTGTAAAATAAATTGAAATTTAACCGCAAGGAAATTCATTTGACATCGTGTGAACTACTGATAGCGAGAATAAAGTCAATGGAACAGAAATAAATGGCCAACAAACTTGCTCGTGTTCGATACGGAAATATAACTCGTGTTTAGGTCCTAGTCGAAAAATTTGATTAATATAATTAACTTCATATAATTTAAGATTAAAATGCACCATCCAAACACGAATTATGAATGAATAAGAGGGGAAAAAAGAATCAATCAAGAAAAAAAAAAAAAAAAACAGATCGAGAGATCAAACCGCCTCTTTCATATAGTAGGTAGTTCCCAGCAGTGCAGCATACATGATGTATATTAAAAACCCGCTTGTGAGTCATATGTAGAGAGGCCCACATTTGATGATCTAAATGATTTTCTTTCCAAAACTCCAAAATGATATCATGCCTATTTGTTATATTTTAGTTTAAAATAATGGTTCCTCCTTTGGGACCAATTTCAATAAAATAAGAAATAAAAATCGGCCTGAAACCGGTTTTCTTGACCTACCTTCTTTAAATCCTATTTTTGAACTTGACGTTTTTGTCTGTCACTTTTATTTTGAAGCTCTTTTGTTGAAAGGTGCCCTTGTGACAGTGACTCATAAAAATAAAAAAAGATCAGAGCAACACACGAAAAAATGAAAACCAAGAGAATTTTTTTGTACTCAGTCGTTGGAATTTAGAATAGAATAAGTTGACTCAAATATGGGACCTGATGTGTGCTTATTTATTTATTTATTTATTTATTTATTAATTTGAAAGTTCTAGTCAAAAAGTCTAAATGTACGAAATACACGAAAAACATTGTTTTCTAAATGAAATGTGTGTACATGTATCCTTTTTCACCACAAAAATATCCGATTCTTATGTCAAAAACTTCTGCTTCGCATCGGTAATTTCCGTGGTGACCAGGATTGCACGAGAAAACTAATGTGTGCAAGTTTTTCCAATTTGGACTTCATTGAAAACACACACGCAGTAGTAAAAAGGAAAAACATCTTAGAAACGTGGGTGTGATTTTTCTAAGCTAAAACACCACAACAGGAATAATTCAATTTACGGACAGGTTTAATACCCAAGAATAGCAGGGTTAAAAGATATTTTCAGATACGGCATCCAAAACCTAACGCGTGAGTCAAAGAATTGGCAGGGGGTCTTCTGTCTGTCATGAATTAATTTTCAAAATGCGGAGATGCACGGCACTTGGGATGAGAGAACCATGGTGAAAAGACACAGTGACGCACCTATAGGGTTTAGGTAGTGGTGGTGGGAGGGGTGGGGTAGAAAGTGGACGGAAGTGACGTCACCGCCTTGACACACCCCTTAACTACGCCATGACACACCCTTGGATTTTATTCCATAGATTATGCACAATTACCGCAGACTAATTCCCTGAATTTTAACGATAACTGGACATTAATAATAATAACTTTTATTTAGAATCTGTCGTTACCAGTAACACCCTGAGTTTTAAGGAAAACTGACATTAACAACTTCTATATAGAATCTGTCGTTTCCAGTAACACCCTGCGTTTCAGACATTGAATTTACCACGGCATACTCCGGTGACCATGGATCCAGTAACACCATGTGAGTTTTGGGGATAACGGTTGGACTATTTGCAATATCAGCATGAGTCCACCGTCCCTGAGTCCACCGCCCCCCCCCCCCCTCCCAACTCAGGGTGCAATAGCTACCTGTAACTGCCTTATGCACGTCGCGTGCTTCAGTTCCATTACTACGATGGCCAGAGCATCCATTCCTGAGCTTGTGGATTGCAGCGGTCAGTCGTGAGTGTATTTGGACCCCGAGGATGATTAACAAGGAAGGGAAATCGCTAGCCGTGAGTGTATGCACCAACCTTAGAAAAGATGACCAGCAATGATTTAATCATAAACATTTGTGAAACAAGCAAGCACATATGTTTCTTGTCAAGTGAGACTATTTACAAGAAGCCTCATTTTGAGACTTCATAGCCCCCTTAAAATAATGAAGAATTATCGAGGAAAACTTTTTATGAGACATGGATGAAAATATATACATGTCTATATATGTATGAATGTACTAGTATATGATGACCCGCGATCCTCTCCTCTTAAGCGCAGGCGCAATAGAAAACGTGTACAATGCGAAATAAAAATAGAAAACGTATGTGTACAATTCTCTCGCCAAGTATTTCTATTTTTAACTTTTTTTAGATGTGTGCCAAGCTTGTTCAGCCTTGGAGTTCCCAATAAGGCACAAGGTCGCGCGCACCGATTGTGACGACACAGTGATTAATCCGGATTTGTCGAGTCACGGGGATTGGGGAATAGACTGGTTTAAAAACCGCGACGGAATTCGTGGCCTTTTATATTCGGGACAGACAGCAGACGAGAAGGAGACAAAAAAGATAAAAATATGAAGGTAGGTCTAATTGATATAAACTAGTGTGTTATATCAGCATTAAAAGTCGCTGGTGTTGGTAAATTCGCAATTTATGTATTCTTTGTTTGCTTTTTTGCTATTGGAATGCACTCCCCTTCTTTTAAAGTTTAGATATCTCTCCAGAATAAAAATCATTTTTTTATCAGATCCATTTTCTTATGTTTTTTTTTCCAGAATTTTTTAAGCACACCGTTAGTCCTAGTAGTATTTCTCCTGATTTCTGGGGATATTTTGAAAGCTCAGGGCGGACGGAAAAACCAGGAACGCCGTTTACAAAGGCTAATGCGCCTTCAAGCTTCATTGGGCGTCCCCCTCGCGAACGACGTCGACGCTGCGAACGACGCTGCGGGCTCTGATGGCGACGCCTCGAAGGTGATACGGCAACTGCAGAGCACGGTGGCGGCCTTGGGCAGGCAACTTATCATGCAGCAGCTGTTTGTAGAGGAAAGAATACGGTCTGAGGGGAGCTCGGGGATAAAACAGATCAGACTTCAGACGGACGGTGAGTTTTGGGATCTTAGTTAGACGTGATGGTCCCGTGCAAATGAGCCTGGTTTTCAATGTTGCTATTTTGAAGAAATTATCAGTGTATCTTCGCTTGCTTTACAGGGTCGGTGAAATACTTTGCCTATATGTAAGTGTTGAAAAACCGAGTTTAAGAATTATCATATGAATATCATTACATGAAAAATTTCCCGTAGATGATACGGCCGCTAGAGCGTGGCGTGATCCCCTCCTCTGCACGCGATGCTGGTGCGTTAAAGTCACTGAATTCTTTTATATTATGTGTTGGTTATAACCCCTGTTTTGTCAAATACTCTAACAAGAAGAATCGCTTATGCCTTTCCTTCTCAGCAGAATCAACACCTAGCACATAAAATATATGACCATGTATGAGAAACTGACATCCCGTCTTTAATGAAAAGTTACCTTAGAGCAACTTTGAGTATTACAGTTTATATCACTGAAGACCGACTCCTATTTGCAGCATGCCTATGTCTTTTCCTGTAAATGGAAAGGATAAGTTAATCGCTTTATCATAGGGTGCTGAATTAAATCTAAGTTAAATGCCGAGTTAAATCATAGAGAAGGCAAAATGATGTAAGGGTCATTCCACAAAAAAGGGAAACATTTGAGATCCGCCAGTGATGCACATCTTTTATGGAATATCTGCTTAATTGCCGTTTATCACGTTTATATTCTTGTTTATTTCTCTCCATATTAGATGGATCAAACAGCAAAAATAATGGTTTGCATATAATTTGTGCATCACTGGCGTGACTCAAATGTCCTCTTCTTTGCGGAAGAACCAGTATTTCATCTTTATCAAACATCAAGACATTCAAACCGCATTACTGTCATTTGAAACGTTCACCAGAGCTTCATTAACGCACAGTTTGCGTATGCGGCGGTTATCAATAAATCTATTAGCATGATTTGAGTATTTAAACCAACCACCAAAAGTCATTTAGAAGACGGAGAACTCAAAAATGGACACTCAAATTTTTACAGCTGATAATAGTGTTTGCTATGGTCTAGTTGAAGGGGCATTAGTTAATTTAGTAATATAAAATGGCCACAAAGCGTCGTAAATCAAAGGATAGAGAACTACAATGCCATGATGGACAACACTTATCTTCATTTTATGGACTTCGTTTTGACAGGTGTTTTGATCATTTTTAGACGAAAGCCTTTATCGACGAGGCATCTTTGCGTCTTTTTCCTTTGTCAGACGTGGCGGTCTTCTTATTCGTTAACATTTTCTGGTATAAAATGACAAATAAACCTTTCTTTATTTATAAACCAATTTATCTCTTTGTTTGATAACTTTATTTTATGTTTTGTTATTTATTTTTATTGCGCGCACGTGAAAGTATTTGTGTGCTTTGCAATACGCCGCATCTGCTTAATTATTTATCTGAACTAAAATCCCACGACCATTATTTTCGCTTTAACCTCGTGAATCTGCTATCTAATCCATCATCATCACACACTTAAAAACTGTCGAAATAATTTCCTTCAATTTCCACAAAATAAATACAAGTTCCGTTGCATATCATTTTCAATTTAATTCAATTTACGTATATAATCACCAATCAACATGTTCTAAGTCTATAATTAATAAATAATTATAATGAGCATCCGTTGTACAGTACTTGTAGTTTGTCAGGCACAGTTTCTATAAGACTTCACCTGGTATACCGGGGTTTGAGATAAGTTAACAGCGGTCACGCTCTGAATGAAACGGATGTGTCTTCTATGAAAATTAACTTTTCTTTAACCATATAAATTTTAATTTGCATAAACAGGTCATCCTAGGGTTGACAATAGTGCTCTCCGGTTCTTGTGTTGTGTTGTCTTTTTTGCATGGAGATATGTTCGTGTGCATGTGTCCATGAGAGATTGAGCTTGAGATTGATTTTAAAATGTCACAAAACCAAATTTGTCTCTCCAGGCACGCGGCCGTACCACTCCACGACGTACACCGGTAACAGCGCCGTCAGTATTCATAACCATGCTAACTACGACCGCACCATAGGGATGGGAGAGTTCGTCGCCGTATTGAACGGGGTGGAGTTCCGGACCAGACATAACGATTACAAGTTCGTCATGCCATGCCGGAGAAGCAGAGATTTTCACTGCACAGAGGATATCCCTTTCCCTGATGTGCCACCAGAGGTACTGTTGGCATCGTTTGATAATTTTGCAACAGCGTCAGAATATTTCAAGTGTAAAGAAGTCTATTTAGTTGTAATAGATCTATTTTTAGTAGTATCAATCTTTAGTTATCTATCTGTTTACTCTTCTCTTAATTTTTTTATTCATTTATCTTCATTTTATGGACTTCGTGTTTTTTATTTTTGTATTTTTATTTTTCGTCTTGCTTTTTAAAATATATGAATCAATTTGTTTTTTGATTGTTTGTTTCATCAATTTATTCATCTATCTATCTATCTATCTATCTATCTATTTATTATTATTATTATTATTATTATTATTATTATTATTATTATTACTGTTCATTGCTTATTCGTTGTTTAATTACCAACCATGTATTCATTCAGGTCAGGAATAAAGCCACGGTGCAGGAACAAATAGCGGAGATGAAGGAGTGGTTTAAAGCCTGGAAAAATCAAGACAAATCTCACAGAGATTACACTAAATACTTCAAAGCCAACCTTTGCTACTTAGAAGGAGCCTGGATGAAAAGTTCAGGTAATGGAAAATTATCTGCGAGAAATGAATAAGATACTCAGAAAGCTGTGTCAGCTATGTTGTCGTAAGAATGAACAGTTTTTAAAATAATTGCCAGTAAATTATATATTCTTATTTTCTGTTTATTTGTTTGTGTGCGTAATTGTTTGAATTAATAATGTGTACTTCAGCGGTATTAATTAAGCAAAAAGCTTTAATTTGCATCCCATTAAAAAAAATTACAGTATTCGTATCTTTCACTCACAGCATCTTTAGAAGAGTCTTTCGACAGCGATCGCCACTTTTTGGACGCCACGGACTGGTTTGACCTGCACGAGAAGGCTCGCTTCAGCGCGTACTCTGGTCGCAAGGACAACCTTGAGAACTTTGCCTATCTTCCCGTCACCATTTCCGGTCTCATCAACGGCACGATTCCCGAGCTTGCGCAATGGAATTACCGGATATTATGTCATCCTCTGAAGAAGGACATACCGTTCAGCCACTTCCGGACCGTGGACGACCTTCATTCCAGAATGGCCTACAAATCCAGCATGGCGCTACAAACCGGATCACGAAGAGCGAGGTAAGGCCAATAACGGAGACTGTATCCGGTAACACTTCATTTCAATATTTTTTCATCTATCTATTTATCGGTTGTTCAGTATTGAATGAGATTTAATAAATGTTTTGTACAAAAAATAAATTAATCTTCTCATTCAACAATATCAGAAGATTTCATATTTAAAAAAAATATGGATTAATTTTTGAAAAATATAATAAGTAATATAATTGAATGTAAAATATAATACAAATATAATAGTATAAATATAATTAATTGGATAAATTTACTAATTGTCTGTATCATCCATTAAAAAAATAAAATTACAAAATATTCCATAGGTTCCAACTAAACCCTGACAACCGCGGGTACTGGAGTGAAGAGAAGGCGTATCAGCGTAGTTTTCTGGACGAGCTGATGGAGCAGATCCCAGGCAAGGACAATTATCCAGCTAATATAACAGACGACATCTTTGGTTACACGGCCTTCACCTTGGACCCGGACGAAGACGGCAACGACCGCGTGCTGAATGCCGGTTACTACCATCGTTGGTTTAAAGTCGCTAAAAAGGTGTGTTAATTCATCTTTATTATTATTTTTTTAAAAATAATTCTATCATCTGTTCTGTCATTATTTAATCATTTCATTTTTATTCAAACTTTTAACATTTATGTTGACCCATATTCATTACTTTTTCTTTAAAAATGACTGCGTTCAAAAGTTTTCATTTTCGTGGTACATGTAAGTTAGAAACACGAACAACCATAACAAGGATTATATTTATGCGTTTTTCCACTCGGTATTAGGGAGCAAACGGCTTAACACAGATGCATCGTAGTTACTCAGACCAGAACATCTTCATGGCTATGACAACACAAGAGAAAGTAGCCGGTCTAAGTATTAAAGATTGTAAACTAAGGAAGAAAAACAACAGAGGTAAGTAGAAAATAGTTTTTTTTTTTTTTTCAATTTTCATCATACAAGTTTTTCCCCATTTTGCCTTAGAAAGCATAAACAAAGTTAGATATACAACGTTTAACAATAACATACTGTAAGGTACACATTTCCTTAACCAATAAATATTTTAAACATTTAGGTATTGGAAATCGTATTCCTATTTGATTTTAGATTGAAAGACTGTATTTTGTAGTTAAAGACTGCGGCAGAGTAGAACAAAAGTGGACCTATGCTATCCCCCTGGAGATCGTGTATTCAACGCCTCTGAGTTCCTGGAACCCTTACAACCTGCACTTCAAAGGAGACGCCAAGTCCGACCTTGGGAAGACTGTGAGAGCGGGGCCAAACGGTAAGAACCGTGGGTGTAGAGATGTGCCTGGTGGATTTTGTGTAGACCTTGTATCAACAACTGCGAACCAATTTATTCAGTATTCTGGAAGTCTTAAAAGTCCATTGCAGTTGTTTGATACAGATGCTTTATTAAGACCACAAACTATAGTCCGCTTTTGCCCATTTACTCATTTAAAGATAATTTAAGCCCGGCTATAACCATTTTATGCACGGAAATGGATAATTACGCCCCCAGATTTCACAGTCGTATATTTTATCATATACTGCCGATCATCTACTAGTATAATCGCTATATTTTTCTTTTTTGTCTTTAAAAGGTTCTGTCCGTAATGGAAAGAAGGAAGCCAACTTGGCATTTGATGGTACCAACAATGCCTTTTACTACCACACTCCGGTAGAGATGTTCTACACCAACGGGGATAAGGACGCTGCGGACACCGTGAGATATAGAGGCGTTGGTGTCTTGGACAGACAAGGTACAGTGATGATTAGAATTACAGTTATACTTAAACCACTGAAATCTACTGTCGGGTCTACGCTTTGAGTTATCAACTACTCTTGGAGACCATTTCCACAGATATTTAGATCGATCTATCCCCCTGGGGAGTCTCACTAAATTGCTGTCAACTTGGCCGGCTTAAATGTCTGTCACGCCTAGTAAAGTTGTTAGGGGGTAATTATCTTTACCCTTGCTGATTTGTCAGGCGTGACAGACAATTAAGCCTCTTGAGCTGACAGCAATTTGTCGTGAACCCCCAGGGAGTTAGGTAAGATGGGTCGATCTAAATCTGTGGAAGTGCAGTCTTGGACTGGGTTCCCATCCATAGATCGATCTAACAGGGGTTCTCGTTAAATTGCTTTCAGCTTAAGTGGCTTAGATGTCTGGGACGCCTACCTAAAGCTGCTAAACGATAGTTAATTAGCCCTTATCAGCTTCAGTAGGCGTGACAGACATCTCAGCCGCTTAGGTTAATTGCAATTAAGCGAGAATCTCCTTGGGGATAGTTCGATCCAATGTTAGTACAACAGGGTTTGGGAATGGTTTCTTGGAGTCCTTGACAGACAAGGTAGACTGATGATTAACATTACTGTTATCCTTGAGTTTGTTCTTTTTACATATTCGACATCTGAACATAAATTTTAGTCCATGAAATCTGATGGTCTTGACGTACCATACAGACAAGGTATAAATTGAACACACTTTTTTCTAGGCGAAGTAAAATCGGTAGATGCCTCTGGTTTTCGAATTGAACTTAACATAGATGGCGCTGGTGAAATTCGTCAGAGATGGCCCATTATGCCCGTGTCGGTAGAGGGCAGCACCATCATGAAGGAGATCGAGGCACTAAAGGTATTATTTATTTATTCATTTATTTATTTATTTATTTATTTTAATTGGGACATTTTTGAAAGTATTTTTTAAAGACTTTGTCATGCACGACTTCCAACGGTTCTTTGTTTCTTTCGCTAAGTATCTCTGTAAGCTGAATGATTTCAAAACAGTGGTATTAATACATGGAACACATACAGTAGGATTTTAATTTTTGACAGCGTCTTAAACAAGACATTACCTATGACAAATATTCCTGCAATTTTTCACCCATCCTTTCTTAATCTTCTTTCCGTTTTCTCATATGTGTGCTTTTCCCTGTCCATATAATTTATTATTTTCACGTGGTGAAAACTTCACCATTTATTTATTCATTTATATATCTTTGTAGGACATGGTCATGGAGCAGCGGAAGTACATCAGCTTGTACCGGGAATTACCGATTGCCCTGTCCTCTGATAATGCCACGGAATATGCTCCAACTCTGCGCGACATCGAGCTCGAAACAACGGTCGCCACGGAGGACCCGCCTGGCCCCCATACCCACATGTAAGTCTCAACCTTCCCCCCCCCACCCCTCCAACGGTTATATGTTTAACAGCGTTGGTTTTTGGATGAGCTATTTGTACATTCTGCACAAAATTTGTCGAAATTTTCTGAAATGACAATTACTTAGGAGATAATGGAGGGAAAATAATTTTAACTAAATTTAGATTTCCTAATTATTTTCAGAGAATTTTAACTGCTTTATTGCTGGGGAGGGGGGGGTGCACCCTTGGGGGCCTCTAGTTAAAACATTTTATAATTTTACGTTTTTAATGTATATTCATAAGTCGGGAAAGGGTTTAGTGTTAATACCGTTTCAAATTAACACGCGCTCGTTTTTAATAGGTAAAAAACATTGTAACTTTTTTATTGAAGGGTACGACTGACTGCTGACCACATCAAAATCATGAAAGAAGATGGCCGCGCCGTCACTGTTATGACGTCAACAGACTTTGGGCATTTTCACCAGCTGAGGGTCAGATACGTTAAACGATGCGACTGCTTCCGCATATCAAAGTAAGTAAAGTGAGCTTTATAAATTACTCACTTAACGTTTTTTTTTCACTGGGAGCGTAGCCTACGTGTGATCGAATTTTACTCATCTTCTAGTAGAAATAAGTTTAAACTAGTAGTTTGATGCAGCTGTGTTTTGATATTAAATGTCCACAAAAGAGAATGAACTTATTGAAAAGAACATCAGGGTAAATGTGTTATAGTTAACAATGACGATGTTATAGTTTCTGGTATATCTTCTCGACGACGCCTATAGCCGAGTTTATTATTATTATTATTATTATTATTATTATTATTATTATTATTGTGTTAGGTGTGACAACCAAAGAGGCGGTTGCTGGGACGGACACTCAGTGGAGCTAATCCCTACGGCAGGCTAATAAATGCGCATGCGTACAGACACCGGCTAGTTCCTGAAGGTTGTCAGACAATCTGCAACATAGAAACAGTTCATGAATAAATCAGACATCAATTGTATATCTCACAGTTTTATTTGTAATAGAAGATCATGTGATGATTTTATTTTATTTTTCTATTCATCTTTTATGGGGGTAGATTGGAAAGGGAGTTGGCAAGAACAAGTGTGGGATGATGTTTTATTTGTAGTTTAATTAAGATTTTGTTGCATCCATTGTCAGTCATTGCACGTTAGTCAACCGGTTTGAGTAAATCCAGCTCTTACAAACTGTTTTTACTGTTGTTTATATAATGTGGTGCTCAAAAGAAGGCTTTGAAACCCTTTGAATAAAACATGTTGCTATGGTTTCCCGCTCGGCTTTAAGTAATAGATAGACCCCGAGTCAGCGAGGGTTATGTGGCATACACGAGTGCGTAGCACGTGTGGTTATAATTAGCACGTTACACCACGTCTGAGTCTTTTGTTCTTCACTTCCACCGTGGTCTAAAAGAGGGCCCCATTGGGTATTTTTGCTACCCGTGAAAGCCACTTTTTATTTCCCAAGATGAGTGAAACGTTCATATTTTTTATCTTGACCCAAGATGCACCCCCTCCTGTGACTCGTAAATGCGACTTTACTTAACCTCGTCCTTCAGCAAAGAAAATTATACCCGGTGATTTGTGATTTACAACTCGCCGGACTGACATCTTCTATGAGATATGAATAAATTTTTATTTCCTGTGATTTGTGATTTGATGATTTTATTTAAATGTGGCATACACGAGTGCGTAGCGTTGTCCACTATCAAATTAAGTCTGTTTCTCAGATTTTTGTTACCCACATAATATTTTTGTGGTGAGTGACTACGAAGTGTTCTTGGGCATTTTGAGAAAATCTAAGATGGCCGCCACATGTCATAGGAATACAAAGGGTTGGAACTAATGTCAGCTAGGAAAAACATAATTCACTATCAAATTCAGTTTATTTTTTCAGTGTTTTACACATTATTATTACACTGTGATACATATCTAGCAGATAATAAATGTGCATATTTGATCATTTTGAGAAAATCCAAGATGGCCGTCAGTGGCCATAGGAATACTCCTGGAATTACAACTGCACATCCATGGCTTTTCATCTACTACCAGGATGAAATTGTGTTTGCTTATCAAGTTTTTCCCATCCTTATCAGTCCTATGATATATATATATATGGTGGGTAAATAGTGTGCATCCTTGGATATTCTGAGAAAATCCAAGATAGGTGCAATTTGACATAGGAATACTAATGGGTGGGTTTCAATTGCTGCTAGAGAGGCATATGGTTCATTATACAAATACATTACCATGGGTTTGTTTTAAAATTAATTTATGTTTTTCATTCCTCTTATTATTACCCTTATGATGTTTACCTGGTCTGTAGGATGTGTGTATCTTTGGGCATTCTGAAAAAAATTTAATATGTCTGCCTTTTGTCTTTAGAATATTTGTACACATAATCAAATAATGCCAGAGATACACTGAGTACAATTTAAATGTAGTTAACTTTAGATCGTTTTTAAATGTTTTTCATATCCTATTTATCCTTATGAAAGACTCTGTGTGTGTAGAAAGCGTATGTATCCTTGAGTACTATTTGGAGAAAACCCAAGATAGCTGCCAGTTGTCAAACGAATATATCATTCAAATGCACACGGATGTCAATGAATGGAACAGTTCAGACATTGATTCCAACATGAAATAAAGCCATTTGATGTTGAAACATGTTGGCATCCTTATTAACCTTACTCTATATGAATCTGGTGTGTAGCAAGTGTGCATCTTGCGTATTTGAGAAAATTCAAAATTGCTGCAATTCACAATAGGAATAGTGCAGTCAACTACTGCCAGAGAGACTTGGGTTCAATATAAAATGAATTTTGTTTCTCGGTATTTCCCACATTCTTTTTGGACTTTGAGATATCTATCTGGTAGGTGACAAGTGTGTACCCTTAAGTATTTTGACAAAACATCATGATTACCCTCATTTGCCTTAGAAGTGCCTAAAAAAATCCAATGCACCAGTTTTCCTATGGGGAAAAGAAGGCCATCTTGGATTCCCCCAAAATGATCAAATATGGACATTAATGACCTAACAGATATGTACCATGGGATAATGATAATAAGAAAAAAAAAAAGAAAAACAACTGAATTTAGCTTCATTTGATATGGAAGCCTATCTCTTGCGAGAATTAACTGAACCCCACCTTCTATGGCTAATGGCAGCCATTTTGTTTTGTTTTGTTTTCATAACATTCTCTTCACATATATATTATGTGGATTAAACAGATGTGGAAAATACTCAGAAACAAACCTAATTTATCAATTTTAATTTAATTAAAATATTACAGACTTGACATTTAATATGGAATATTTCAGTTTTAAAGGTATACCTAGGTAAAAATGCGTTCTTTTTTCAAAAAACTCAGATCTCACATAAGATATCTGACTGGAGAAGTATGAAGTCAGGTGTGTCGCTACCAATTAACTGACTATCAAGTCTGTTGCACTGCTGCATTGTGTAATATGCAGTGATTTAATTGGCTAGTGCTCCTCTGGGCTGGTCAAAGCTTGCCTTTGATGAAGCATGGTTCTGTCAAAAAAGTATCCATATGTCGGCAACTACTGAATCGAAGAATTTGAAATTTGGCATGCAAGCGGTCTGTTTTGCAGTGCGTAAAATGAGTTAAGCAGTGTTTTATAAAATTGATAAGCTGTGTCAGAATGGCTAGAAAAATACAGATATTTCAAGACAGATTATTGTGTCAAACGGAATGCTCTGTACAGTTTTATAGAGTTATGCCCAGACTGATGCACCTACACAGAGACCACGCCCAATGTATCGACATCTTACCACCAGGGAACAGGCCTCACTGTCCTTCACGATATGCTGCTGCAATTGAACCAAAACCACCAAGTCCGTTTTGAATGAGGGGCAAATTGTCACCAAAACGTGTTTTTCAAGGCTCTTAGCGAACACCAAAATGGTTTCAGCAGGTTAGGATATCAGGCGACCTCTGAGGAAGCCATTGTAAACAGCAAAACAACGTAGTCTGTTTCTCTAATGAATGTGGAACCATGACCGTTTCCGGGTAGAACACGGAAACCGCGTTGGTTTCTTTATTGAGGTCAGATTTCAACCGTACCGCTAAACTGGTCAAAACGGAGTTTACAGATATCCTGAAGAGGCCTACGACAAGGCGTGTGCCACTTCTTTTAAGTGACTAGGGTCATTGACAGCGTCACTATTTGGAGTGGATACCACATTGGTGCCAAAACACCAATGGGAGTCATCAATGGAAACCTGAACCAGATTAAATAAAGGAATACTCTGGAAACCACTTAACCATCATCTGAAAGGGGGAGCAATTTTAGGTCGCACGATGAGATTGCCGGTTCACACAGAGCACTTTTAATGGCAGATAACTTGCAGAACCAAGGGAATGAGCAGTTACCTTGGTCATCAAAATCGCCATATTTGAACCACATAGACAATATGTGGGTAGGTCATTACTAGCTGTACCAACGCCCTGCATGTCCTTAAAAAAAAAAAAAAAAAAAAAAAAAAAAAAAAAATGAACAAAATTGGACAAGTTTTAACCGTTGCCTGGAATCTTCTTCCAGATTAAACTCTCAAAACCTATCCCAAGGAATGCCTTGCCGCTTGAAAGCTCTGGTAGCAGCAAGAGGGGGTCCTGCATAACAGCGACCATTGCTTTGACTAGACACTTAGATGAGGGGCCTTTGTGGGGCATGTAACTCTTTTAAAGACGATAATTTGGAAAATATAGAGATCCAAAATATCACTTTCAATGGTTGTCGT
Source organism: Lingula anatina (assembly GCF_001039355.2). The sequence continues at coordinate 248,801 of NW_019775417.1, read as the reverse complement.
ATAACTTAAAATAGGCAATGTATTTTTGTTTGCTTCACTGGCAAATTCAATTAATGAACTGATGTCACAATAACATCGAACAGATTATCAAAAGTTTTTAAAACACGATTTTAATACTTATTTTCATGTATCAGTAGTCAGCAAAATAGGAAAAAACTGATTCATTATAATTTGGAGAAAATATTCCATATTAAATGTCAAGTCTGTATATCTCCGTGGCAGAAGAAGCCCTATGTGTACACTAGTATTCCTTTGATATGGCGACCATCTTGGATTTTTCTCGAAATGCCTGAGAATAAAGGTTAGTTACTCACTACAAATATATTATTTGTGAAATAAGGCACTCAGAAACAAAATTAATTAGATAGTGGGCAAAGCATCTTCATAGTTGGCATAAGTTGAAAACCCTTAACTCTACATGCATGTTCTGGTATTCCTATTCAAACGGTGGCCATCTTGGCTTTTTCAGAAAGTCCAAGGACACTCGTTTGTTATCAGACATATATGCATAATTTGGGTAATAAGGATGTGGAAAACATTGAGCAAATACTTTATTTGATAAAAATCAACATAGGTATGTATATTTTTTTCTACAGAATTTCACAAATTGGCGGCCATTTTGGATTTTTTGGCCAAACGGTAAATTTTTTCCGTGGGCTACGGCTCTAATTTGATTTAGTATGTCAAAAGGTACCCACATGCAAAATTTGGTGCTTTTATCCACCGTGTCACGATTTGCCAATTTTTTTTTTTTCCCTTAGCTACCAGACTATATTGACAAGGTGCCCATATGCTGATGAACTGGCGAGTGTCCAGTGGCCTCCAAAACTAAAGGTGTTGGCAGCCCATCATGCCACGTGGACTCTTTCCCTCTCTCTCTCTTGGTTTGTTAAATGTACATAATCGAAAGGGAAATAAACCATTTTTGGGTGCTTTCCCAGAGATTTAGATCGATCTAATGATTAGGATTTGGATCGACCTAATTCCCTGGGGGCTCACGCTAAATTGCAGTCAGCCGAGCGGGTACCATAGTTAATTACCCCCTTACAGCTTATAGTAGGCGGGACAGACGCTTAAGCCGGCCAAGCTGACAGTAATCTAGTGAGACTCCCCACAGGGATAGATCGATCTAAAAATCTATGGAAATGGGGTGTTTGATAACATGTAACATGTATTTAAATGAAGCATTTGTTTTGTCAATTGACCTTGACGCCGTCTATAACAGTTAATTTGTAGAAAGAATCGCGTGTGATAGGAGAAGTACTCTCTTTTAGGGCACAAACTCAACAGAACATTTTTGTATCATTTCGTGACGTCGATAATGACGATTTGGGATGCTAAAAAAGGAAAAAATGTATATATCTTTTTTACTTAACTAACCATTTTATCGTTGACATAAAAAATATTTAAACCAGGCGTGACATGAGCAAAGTCAATTCCGAGTGAGTCATATGTAGAGAGGCCCACACTTGATGATCTAAATGATTTTCTTTCCAAAACTTCAAAATGATATCAGGCCTATTTGTTATATTTTAGTTCAAAATAATGGTTCCTCCTTTTGGGACCAGGTTCAGTTAAATGTGAAATAAAAATCGGCATGAAACCGGTTTTCTTGAGCTACTTTATTTTTGAATGCTATTTTTAAACTTGACAGTTTCGTCTGTCACTTTCTGTGAAGCCCTTTTGTTTAACGGTACCCTTGTGACAGTGACTCATGAAAATAAAAAAAAAGATCAGTACAACAGTTGAAAAGATGAAAACCAAGAGAAAATTTTGATACTCAGTCGATAGAATTTAGAATAGAATAAGTTCACTCATGTATGTGGGACCTGATATGCGTTTATTTATTTATTTGTTTGTTTACAGCTTCCTAACTGAGAGGAAACAAAGTGTGAAGATAGGTAGTGTGAAATCAGACTGGCAACGCATTAATGCTGGTGTACCACAAGGCACAAAACTTGGTCCAGTTTTATTTGTCATTATGATTAACGATCTGAGCACCAAATGTGACACATTCAAATATGTAGATGACACCACAATTCTAAGCTACGGGAATACCAAACTGCAGGACAATCTCCCTGATGCAACAACAGAACTCACTCTCTGGTCCCATGCTAATAAACTAACAATAAATACTACCAAGACCAAAGAGATCATATTTGATTTCTCCAAAAAAGGACAAAACTACACCCTTACAAGTAGATAATCAAAGGAATGAGAGAGTGGGGTCTGCTGTCTTCTTAGGGGTTAGGATCAATAGTGATTTGAGCTGGGAAGGTCACATCTGTGATATTTGTAAAAAAGCAAGTGAAAGGCTACACAATCTTAAGCTTCTGAAAAGAGCGGGTATTCCAACCAATGAACTTGTAAGCTTTTATACATCAGTAATCAGACCTACATTAGAATATGCATGTCAGGTGTGGCACCCAGGTCTTACACAACAACAAATTGATAAAATTGAATCCATTCAGATTAGAGCATGTAATATTATATTCCCAGAGCTGTCCTACGATGGGTCACTTGGAACATGTAAACTTATCACTCTTGCTTGTAGAAGAGATTAACTATCTAAACCATTATTGCATAACATGTACTCTGAAGGACACAAAATCCATCATTTGCTACGAGAGATAAATGAAAGTTCCTACACTTTGCGCTGGGTTTATAAGTACACTGTGCCAAAATTGAGGACTGTACGATCGTCAAAAACTTTTATCCAATGGGCTTTATCAAATTTTAAGAACTGATTTTTTTATGAATTTTTAATGTGTATCGAATCATTTTAACACTTACAAGTATATTTTCAGATTATGCATCTCACGACTATTTGTTTTTATTGTAAAATCCAACTTTTTAAGTTGCAAATAAATACATATTATTATTAATATTTTTATTATTATTATTATTATTATTATTATTAAAAATAGAAAACGCATGTGTACAATTCTCTCTCCAAGAATTCCTATTTCTAACTTTTTTTAGATGTGTGCCAAGCTTGTTCAGCCTTGGTCACGTGCACGGTCACGTGCACCGATTGTGACGACACAGTGATTAATCCGGATTTGTCGAGTCACAGGGATTGGGTAATAGACTGGTTTAAAAACCGCGACGGAATTCGTGCCCTTTTACATTCGGGACTGACAGCAAGACGTGAAGGAGACAAAAAAGATAAAAATATGAAGGTAGGCCTAATTGGTACAAACGAGTGAGTTATATCAGCATTAAAAGTCGCTGGTGTTGGTAAATTCGCAATTTATCTATTTTTTGTTTGCTTCTTTGGTATTGGAATATACTCTCCTTCTCTTAAAGTTTGGATATCTCTCAGAATAAAAATCAGATTTTGTTTATCAAATCCCTTTTCTTACGTTTTCTTTTTCAGAACTTTAGCACACAATTAGTCCTAGTAGTATTTCTCCTGATTTCTGGAGATATTTTGGAGGCTCAGGGCGGACGGAAAAACCAGGAACGTCGTCTAAAAAGGCTACTGCGCCTTCAGGCTTCATCGAGCGTCCCCCTTGCGAACGACGCGCCGGCTGCGGGCTCTGATGGCGATTCCTCGAAGGTGATAGGGCAACTACAGAGCACGGTGGGGACCTTGGGCAGGCAACTTATCATGCAGCAGCTGTTTGTAGAGGAAAGAATACGGTCTGAGGGGAGCTCGGGGATAAAACAGATCAGACTTCAGACGGACGGTGAGTTTTGGGATCTTAGTTTAACTTTATGATCCAGTGCAAATAAGCATGGTTTTAAAGAAATGCTGTTTTGAAGAAATTAGCAGTGCACCTTTGCTTGCTTTGCATGGTCGGTGAAATACTTTGCCCATAGGGAAGTGTTGAAAACCGGTGTTTAAAAATTATCATATGAATATCATTACATAAAAAAAATTCCCGTAGTTGATACGACCGCTAGAGCGTGATCCCTTCATTACGCGATGCTGGGCCTGTTTGCACCAACCGGTCGTAAGAAAGGCGTAGCAGTTGCGCCGGCGTAAATCGAGCGCAAAATGCCACGCCCAAGAAAAGCCAGTTGCACCAAACTAGAATCGTTTTTACGTCGGTCTTAACTTAATTTACGCCTGACACCTAGGTGGTGTAAGTCTGTCGTAGCTCGTTTTCCACTATGGCTAGGCAAGCACAGAGAGAGTTTGATGACAATTATCCTGGTTAACGTAGAAAATGTGGGTTGTTATTTGCTTTTTCTTACACAAAACTTCCGTCTGTATACATGTAACTGAGCAGTAGCTTGGTTTTAAAATGTGTGTGTGTGTGTGTGTGTGTGTGTGTGTGTGTGTGCTTACTAAATACGTTATTTATGTAGCCTTCTTATTATAAATTTATGTTTGTTGAAATAAGATGAGGAAATTGTAAGCTGATATGTCAGTAATCGTTAACAAATGCTTATGTAACATTTTTAATATGGTAGGAGTACATAGGAGTAGCCATGTACATGTATTTGCGTATGTACATGTATATGTTTAAATTAAATCTTACCATTCATGTCGATACGTCTTGGCTCTCAGCAGTACGGTTTCTTTCATTCTTTTCATAATTTTGACAAACCATAACTAACCACAGTCATATTTTCTTCACATTTTAAATTATTCATATTTTACTATATATAAACATAGAGACGAGAGCTTAGAATATCAACATTTTGAGGCTCATATGATATGTATTAGGTCTCTTGTATTTCTTAAGCCCCCGTCACACTTATTCGGAATCAGCAGGAATCAAGCAGAATGAGCCTGAATGAAGAATTTTCAAAATTCGCACCACATTCTGGAAAAAAGTTCAAATTGACCTTAATTATTGTAAGAGTACCGTCGGAATACTCAGAATGCGCTTGAATTTGAATTCGCCTGGAATGATTAGTGCACTTTCGGCTGTATTACATGAAGCTCTCAAATGCAGTTCGAATGTAGTTGGAAAACTAGGAATATCTATAATGCTGTCAGAAGGAAGTCAGAATATTTTGAATATACTTTGAATGGCGTACTACTGTAGTTCGATTGCTGGCTAAATTAATATATCAGCTCATTCGAGGCACATTCGAAACATTCCGGCTGGATTTTCTACCCCCGTCACACTAGAGGCGGAATGATCAAGAATGGCGTCGGAAATACAATTCTTTGTGCATTCCTGGATATTCGAAGAGCATTCCGAAAATTCCGAGTGCATTCCAAATATTTTTACCCATTCTTGTGGCCGGCTCGAATGTTTTGCTCATGTCAAAAACTTTCGAAGTGCATTCCAAGTGGAAAATTATCTATTGGCATTTGAACAGAATTTTATCTGCACTATGACTGCATTCTAAATATTCTCAGGGCATTCCGACAGCATTCGAAACATTATGATCAGTTACCATTCCAGTGGCGTTATTTATACACTCTGGGTACCGTGTTACATTCTAAACATGTTAGAAAGTAATTTTGAGTATTTTAGGTATATCAGCTGCATTCTGTTTGAATTCTTTATATTTCAAACCATCATTGGCAGCCACACCGGGAGCATTTGAGTTCGCTTCGTATATCATTCGAGGCACCTTCTTACATACTTCGGCCAGCAATCAAAACTCACTCGTATGGCATTTGAATTTCATTCGGACTGCATTCTAACAACATTCGCAATATTCCCTCCCGATTATGGCACGAATTTTTCAATTAATTCATTCCAGCTGGTTCTGCTTGATTCCTGCTGGCTCCGAATAAGTTTGACGGGGGCCTTAAGTCACGTGCCAGTTCGAATATCCCTCGAATGTGATCAGAATGTTCCGAATGTTGCCAGAATGCCGTGAGAATATTTAAAATGCAGTCATAGTGTAGTTAGAATACTATTCAAATGCCATTCAATAATTTTCCACTTGGAATGCACTTTGAAAGTTTTTTAATATTCGGGCCGACCACAAGAATGGGAAAAAATTGAAATGCACTTGGAATTTTTAGAATGCTCTTTGAATATCCAGGAATGCACAAGGAATTGTCTTTCCGACGGCATTCTTGCTCATTCTGCTTCTAGTGTGACGGGGGTATTAAACTACAAGGTGTAAGCTCGATTGAATTAAATGATACCTCACGGTGTAACCATAGATAAGAAATTGTCGACACTGTTGTAAAATTTAAAAAAGAAAGCAATGTTGACGTTAAAGGCGCAATTTTTGCATTATTTTTAGACTTAGAAGTTTCAATAACAAATGCGAAGGTGTCCAAATCTATTAATAGGAATACACACTGCCTCCATTGCGTTTTTCTCATTTACAACAGTTCTCAATCAATGAAAGATTTATTTTTTTTTAGCATACTATAATAATATTTTAATTTGGAATATATTTAAGATTTTATTGCTATATATCCAAGGTAACAGCAAAGTTAACATCTTTTAACGTTTTTATTTCTAAATCAAAATGGATTGATGTAGCTTATGAATTTCTCCGTCACTGAAATGCTCCTTTTGTGTTTATTTTTGTCATCATTCCATTGTGACTACATCTGCGAACTCCTCATTTGCCCAGTTATTGGGCAGTGAGGCAACGGAGCGTTACTCGGGCGTAGTTAAGATGATCATTTTTTGTCTTGGTGCAACGGGTGTAAGCAGGGAGAGTAAACCTGGCGCACGGACGCCAGGCGTTGCGGTTTACGACAGGCGTAGCCGAGTAAATTACGCCCTGTTGGTGCATCCAGGCCCTGGTGCGTTAAAGTCACTGAATTCTTTTATATTATGTGTTGATTATAACCCCTGTTTTGTCAAATACTCTAACAAGAAGAATCGCTTATGCCTTTCCTTCTCAGCAGAATCAACACCTAGCACATAAAATATATGACCATGTATGAGAAACTGACATCCCGTCTTTAATGAAAAGTTACCTTAGAGCAACTTTGAGTATTACAGTTTATATCACTGGAGACCGACTCCTATTTGCAGCATGCCTATGTCTTTTCCTGTAAATGGAAAGGATAAGTTAATCGCTTTATCATTATCGTGCTGAACGAGATAAATCATAGTGAAGGCAAAATAATGTATGGGTCATACCACAAAAAAGGGAACATTTGAGTTCCGCCATTGACGCATACCTTTTATGTAATATCTGATCAATTGATTTTTTCACTTTTATATTCTTGTTTATTTCTCTCCATATTGGAGGGATCAAACAGCAAAAATAATTGTGCAAGTTAAAATAACGAAAGTATTGCATAAAACTTGTGCATCACTGGCGTGACTCAAATGTCCTCTTCCAGTATTTCATCTTTATCAAACATCAAGACATGCAAACCGCATTACTGTCATTTGAAACGTTCACCAGAGCTTCATTAACGCACAATTTGCGTATGCAGGGATTATCAATAAATCTATTAGCATTATTTGAGTATTTAGACAAACCACCAAAAGTCATTTAGAAGACGGAGGACTCTAAAATGGACACTCAAATTTTTACAGCTGATAATAGTGTTTGCTATGGTCTAGTTGAAGGGGCATTAGTTAATGCAGTAATATAAAATGGCCACAAAGCGTCGTAAATCAAAGAATAGAGGGCTACAATGCCATGATGGACAACACTTATCTTCATTTTATGGACTTCGTTTTGACGAAAGCCTTTATTGACGAGGCATCTTTGCGTCTTTTGTCTTTGTCAGACGTGGCGGTCTTCTTATTCGTTAACAATTTCTGGTATAAAACGACACATAAACCTTTTTTATTTTTTAATCAATTTACTTTTTTTTCGTTTGATAACTTTATTTTATATTTTGTTACTTATTTTTATTGCGCGCACGTGAAAGTATTTGTGTGCTTTGCTATACGACGCATCTGCTTAAAAATTTATCTGAACAAAAATCCCACGAGCATTATTTTCGTTTTAACCTCGTGGATCTGCTTTCTAATCCATCATCATTACACACTTAAAACTGTCCAAATAATTTCCTAAAATTTCCACAAAATAAGTTAACAGCCGTCACGCTCTGAATATCATCATCATCATTTCCCCGAAAATTATATTTTCTTTAACCAAATAAATTTTAATTTGCATAAACAGTCATCCTAGGGTCGACAATATTGCTCTCCGGTTCTTGTGTTGTGTTGCCCTTTTTGCATGGAGATATGTTCGTGTGCATGTGTCCATGAGAGATTGAGCTTGAGATTGATTTTAAAATGTCACAAAACCAAATTTGTTTCTCCAGGCACGCGGCCGTACCACTCCACGACGTACACCGGTAACAGCGCCGTCAGTATTCATAACCATGCTAACTACGACCGCACCATAGGGATGGGAGAGTTTGCCGCCGTCTTGAACGGGGTGGAGTTCCGGACCAGGCATAACGATTACAAGTTCGTCATGCCATGCCGGAGAAGCAAAGATTTTCACTGCACAGAGGATATCCCTTTCCCTGATGTGCCACCAGAGGTACTGTTGGCATCGTTTTCTAATTTTGCAACAGTGTCAGAATATTTCAAGTGTGAAATAGTCTGTTTAGTTGTAATACAGATTTTTATTAGTAGCAATCTTTAGTTATCTATCTATCCAATCTTCTATTAATTTATTTATGCATTTGTGTTCGTGTTTTGCTATGTTTGTATTTTTATTTTGTCGTCTCGTTTTTTTAAAATATGTGAATAAATTTATTTGTTTGTTTGATTGTTTGCTTTATTAATTAATTTATTTATCTATCTATTAATAATTATTATGATTCATTGCTTATTCGTTGTTTAATTACCAACCATGTCTTCATTCAGGTCAGGAATAAAGCCACGGTGCAGGAACAGATAGCGGAGATGAAGGAGTGGTTCAAAGCCTGGAAAAATCAAGACAAATCTCACAGAGATTACACTAAATACTTCAAAGCCAACCTTTGCTACTTAGAAGGAGCCTGGATGAAAAGTTCAGGTAAGGGAAAATTATCTGCGAAAAATAATGAAGTACTCAGAAAGCTGTGTCAGATGTAGAATCTGTGGGCCAGAATGTAACCAAATCCCCTATTCTTATTATCTATTATTTTGTTGTTTGTTTGTTTATTTCAAAAGAAAATATGTACTTAATGATATTAATTAAGCAAACAACATTAATTTGTGTCGCACTCAAATCACTTAGAACTGAAAGTCTTCGTATTTTTCACTCGCAGCACCTTTAGAAGAATCCTTCGACAGTGACCGCCACTTTTTGGACGCCACGGACTGGTTTGACCTGCACGAGAAGGCTCGCTTCAGCGCGTACTCTGGTCGCAAGGACAACCTTGAGAACTTTGCCTATCTTCCCGTCACCATTTCCGATCTCATCAACGGCACGATTCCCGAGCTTGCGCAGTGGAACTACCGGATATTATGTCATCCTCTGAAGAAGGACATACCGTTCAGCCACTTCCGGACCGTGGACGACCTTCATTCCAGAATGGCCTACAAATCCAGCATGGCGCTACAAACCGGGTCACGAAGAGCGAGGTAAGGCCAATTACGGAGTCTGTAACACTACATTTCAATAATTTTTATTTATCTATTTATAGATTTTCAGTATTGAATGAGGTTTAATAAATATTTTGTACAAGAAATAAATTTATCTTCTCATTCAACAATATCAGAAGATTTCATATTTGTAAAAATATGGATTAATTTTTGAAAAATATAATAAGTAATATAATTGAATGTACTGTATAATATAATAAAAACTATAAAAGTATAAATATAATTAATTGGATACACTTATAATTGTCTGGATCATCCATTAAAAAACTAAATTACAAAATATTTGAAAGGTTCCAACTAAACCCTGACAACCGCGGGTACTGGGGAGAAGAGAAGGCGTATCAGCGTAGTTTTCTGGACGAGCTGATGGAGCAGATCCCAGGCAAGGACAATTATCCAGCTAATATAACAGACGACATCTTTGGTTACACGGCCTTCACCTTGGACCCGGACGAAGACGGCAACGACCGCGTGCTGAATGCCGGTTACTACCATCGTTGGTTTAAAGTCGCTAAAAGGGTGTGTTAATTCATCTTTGTTTTTTTTTTCCAAAATTACTCTATCGTCTGTCGTTATCCAATCATTTCATTTTTATCCAAACTTTTAACATTTATATTGACCCATATTCATGACTTTTTCTTTAAAAATAAACTGCGTTCAAAAGTTTCCATTTTTGTGGTAAGTAAGTTAGAAACTCGTCCAACCATAACAAGGATTTTATTTATGCGTTTTTCCACTCGGTATTAGGGAGCAAACGGCTTAACACAGATGCATCGTAGCTACGCCGACCAGAACATCTTCATGGCTATGACAACACAAGAGAAAGTAGCCGGTCTAAGTATTAAAGATTGTAAACTAAGGAAGAAAAAGAGGAGAGGTAAGTAAAAAAAAAACAATTTTTATTCAATTTTTGACGATACAATTTTTTTCTATTTGGTCTCGGTATTCCATTCTGCCTACGAAAGCAGAAGCAAGGTTTGATATGTACTGTATAATAATAACATAAGGTACACATTTCTTCAACCAGTAACATTTTAAAACAGATATTGGAAACCGTATTCCTTTGAGAGCTAATAACTTAAATTAAGAATTGAATATAATAAAACTATGAATTAGCCTTAAAAGTGGACTTAAATTTTATACTGTGGGGATAAAGTTTTAAAAAATGGGTATTTGAGGAGGGATTTCAATTATATAAGAATGCAATTCAACAGTAAATTATCTGCATACGTTTTACGACAACAATTAAACCTCAGCTGAAAACAGTGCAGACCATCTCTAGAAATGATGTCTTGTGTTTGGACCTGTTCCTGTATTTCTAATTCGGTACTTTTAGTTTAAAATTTAAACGTTGTGCATTTATTGTTTCCTTCTAAACTGCCAGTTACATGCACATGCAAACGGAAGACTTGAGTTTCAGTTGTCCGGCAGAAAGGAAGTATGATTTTAGATTGATAGGTTGTATTTTGTAGTGCAAGACTGCGGCGGAGTAGAACAGAAGTGGACCTATTCTATCCCCCTGGAGATCGTGTATTCAACGCCTCAGCTTTCCTGGAACCCTTACAACCTGCACTTCAAAGGAGACGCCAAGTCCGACCTTGGGAAGACTGTGAGAGAGGGGCCAAACGGTAAGAACCGTGGGTGTAGAGAGGTGTCTGGTGAATTTTGGGCAGATTTAGTTGAACCAATTTAACCAGTATGCTGAAAGTCTTAAACTTCAAACCACCATTGCGGTTGGCTGATCCAGATGTTTTATGAAGACCATAAACTATGATCCGCTTATGCCCATTTACGCATTTATTTAAGCCCGGCTATAACCATTTTATGCACGGAAATGGATAATTTCGCCCCCAGATTTCACAATCGTATATTTTATCATATACTGCCGATCATCTACTATAATAATGCCTATATTTTTCTTTTCTGTTTTTAAAAGGGTCTGTCCGTAGTGGAAAGATGGAAGCCAACTTGGCATTTAATGGTACCAACGCTGCCCTATACTACCAAACTCCAGTAGAGTTCTACACCAACGAGGATAAGGACGCTGCAGACACCATGAGATATGGAGGCGTTGGAGTCTTGGACAGACAAGGTACAGTAATGATAAGAATTATGGTTATATTTTAACAATTTTAATTTAGATTAAGGTCAACGCCGTGAGTTATTATCTTTTCTTGGAGTCCTGTACAGACAAGGTGCAGTGATGAATAAAATTACAATTACACTTTAACAACTGAAGGTAACCTGTCACTTAGGCGTAGTCAGGCAAGCTACAGCAATGATTAGGATTACAGTTATACTTTAACCACTAAAATCTACTGTCGGGCCTACGCTTTGAGTTATAATCTACTCTTGGACCCCCTTCCCACAGATTTTAGATCGATCTATCCCCGTGGGGAGTCTCACTAGATTACTGTCAGCTTAGCCGGCTTAAATGTCTGTCCCGCCTACTAAAAGCTGTAAGGGGGGTAATTAACTTCCGTGCGCGGTCGGCTGGCAGCAATAGAGGTTGTCCGGGTTCTCAACGAGAAGACCAAGTTTCCCCGTGATTTTACGAGATCTGCCTTGAGGTGGGGTTAAAATATGGAGACCACAAGAAAGTAGAGCAGCTATTTCTTTACTTGAAAAATAGCTGAACTTACACATTTTTGAGCTACAGGCTTGTTCTTTTTTCACTTTAAAAGAAAAAGTGTTGATATAATATGTACGTACAACTGACATGTTGAATTTGCCAAGCTAAGAGCCGATGACGCTTGGAAAGCAAAATTCGCCCGGAGGACGTGCTACGCAGCAAAGGTCGCGTTAAACAGGCTACATCACCAGATGCTTGTGGTACAGGAAAATGACATTAGTTACCATGCCCGTTGACACGCATGCCTTTTAGATGAAAGTGGCTAGGATTGAATGAGAATCGGACGGATGATGCCCCGGCAGCTTCCAATTATTCATGTGGCCAATGTTAAACTTTGCCAGGTAAGGAAATATTTCTTAATTTATAATGAAGTGTATATCACATCTCTGTTAATATATTACTGATGTATGATACGTTTTGTCAGCTGATGCTTTTGAATCGTTTTATTCACAAACTAAAAAGGCCATCATTATCACTTTTAGTTTGAACTTCAATCTCTCAAAAAGCCAGTACTATATAGTGCTATGTTTAGTATCCGGCATGTCAAATTTGTTATTGTGAGTGAACATAAATTATTCGTTTTTTTTTTCAGTGGGGATGCCATATAAAACATGCTGTGGCTCTAGCATCATATTGGACATACCCGGTAAAGGGGGGCTGGATAACTTCACATGCAAACTCTGGGATAAAGATGGATCACATTGCTTGGCAAATGTAAACCAGTTTAAATTGACTTGAATCCTCTAGCTGCAGGGATGGATTTTTGAAGATCAAATGCCTTAGTGTACATACAAACTTAACAAACCTTGTTTATATAACAGGGGCAGTATTGTTATTCATTTTGAATAGGAATGATGGACTTTCACAACTATATTTAATCACCTTTATGGCCTTTGCAGAGATTCATTTGCAACCTTTTTGTCACTTTATGGGAGTGGCATGACTGTTTTGCTTTCAATGAGATCAATGTTGAAAGTAGGTCCATGTACATTCTACAAACATTGGACATTTGTAAATAAAGTAACCCAGTGCTGCCGAGGGCTTAATTGCTTCATTCTTAGGTTATCATAATTACTAAATTTAAATTATTAACTCCAGCGTATTGCAATATAAAATTTCCTACTTAAATTACTTAAATTTCCAATTTATATTAATGTCTTTGGGATTTTAAAGAGATGCTTGTCTAAACATGCCAGTGGATGCAAAATTAATATTAAATATATTGTTCATTTTTGATTGTTCTTCATTGACTAGTCATTTCATGAGATCCGTTTGAACAACAAAAGCTTTATAACTGCAAATAATTTTTCTTTATAAATGTTTTACTATTAAACTTTATTTATAAAGAAGTAAAATAAAATCATTTGACATTTCATTTACTGATGGATGGCATATCAGAACATTAGACTTGCCTGCATCTTTGTTTTAATTTTACTAAATTTATAGTAACTAATTCAAAAGGCTCAAGTTTGATCATAAAGTTAATTTTCTTTATTTATTTACTTATGAAAATGATGCTATAGAAACTAATGGATAACATTCACAAATTGTAAGTTTCATTGTGATTAGATCCGACTTAAATGACAGGAAAATGGACACATAAGTTGAAATTTTCACAAAATCATCGCATTTTATTGAAAGTTATACACAAATGCAACAAATAAACACATCACAGGCGAACTTGTATTTGTGATTTGAGTAAATGATATGAAAAACAGGTATCATATAGTTATTTTAAAAAAGTCACAACAGTAACATAAGAATGATACTAGCAAGAAAAATAATTTTCTTCATAAAATCACTAGTGCAGTACAATACATAGGCCTATATATATATTCATAAAACCAAATATTTCATTTTAAAGTAATAAAGAAGATACCTGATACTGTAAGTGACACCCAGACAAAATGCTATCTGTTAGCGTAATTCGATCCAAAGTTAGCAGGCCTACAATAGGGTCTGGGAATGGTTTCTTGGAGTCCTGGACAGACAAGGTAGAATGATGATTAAAATTACTGTTATCCTTGAGTTTGTTCTTTTTTACATATTCGACATCTGAACATAAATTTTAGTCCATGAAATCTGATGGTCTTGACGTACCATACAGACAAGGTGTAAATTGAGCACACTTTTTTCTAGGCGAAGTAAAATCGGTAGATGCCTCTGGTTTTCGAATTGAACTTAACATAAATGGTGTTGGTGAAATTCGTCAGAGATGGCCTATAATGCCCGTGTCGGTAGAGGGCAGCACCATCATGAAGGAGATCGAGGCACTAAAGGTATTATTTATTTATTTATTTTGATTGGGATACTTTGGAAAGTAGTTTTTTAAGACTTTGTCATGCACGACTTCCAACGGTTCTTTGTTTCTTTTGCTAAGTATCTCTGTAAGCTGAATGATTTCAAAACAGTGGTATTAATATATGGATTTTAATTTTTGACAGCGTCTTAAACAAGACATTACCTATGACAAATATTTCTGCAATTTTCACCCATCCTTTCTTAATCTTCTTTCCATTTTCAAATATATGTGTGCTTTTCCCTGTCCATATAATTTATTATTTTCACGCGGTGAAAACTTCACCATTTATTTATTCGTTTAATTATGTTTATAGGACATGGTCATGGAGCAGCGGAAGTACATCAGCTTGTACCGTGAATTACCGATTGCCCTGTCCTCTGATAATGCCACGGAATATGCTCCAACTCTGCGCGACATCGAGCTCGAAACAACGGTCGCCACGGAGGACCCGCCTGGCCCCCATACCCACATGTAAGTCTCAAACCCCCCCTCTACCCACCCCTGCCAACGGAGGTTATATGTTTAACAGCGTTGGTTTTTGGATGAGCTATTTGTATATTCTGCACTATATTTGTCGAAATTTTCTGAAATGACAGTTACTTAGGAGATAATGGGGGGAAAATAATTTTAACTAAATTTGGATTTCCTTATTATTTTCAGAGAATTTTAACTGCTTTATTGCTGGGGAGGAGGGGTACACCCTTGGGGGCCTCTAGTTAAAACATTTTATAACGTTGCGTTTTTAATGTACATTCATAAGTCAGGAAAGGGGTTAGTGTTAAAATCGTTTCAAATTAACACGCGCTCGTTTTTAATAGGTAAAAAAAAAAACATTGTAACTTTTGTATTGAAGGGTACGACTGACTGCTGACCACATCAAAATCATGAAAGAAGATGGCCGCGCCGTCAATGTAATGACGTCAACAGACTTTGGGCATTTTCACCAGCTGAGGGTCAGATACGTTAAACGATGTGACTGCTTCCGCATATCTAAGTAAGTATAGCGAGCTTTATAAATTACTCACTTAATTTTTTTTCACTGGGAGCGTAGTCTACGAGTGATTGAATTTTACTCATCTTCTAGTAAAAATAAGTTGAAACTAGTAGTTTGATGCAGCTGTGTTTTGATATTAAATGTCCACAAAAGAGAATGAACTTATTGAAAAGAACATCAGGGTAAATGTGTCATAGTTAACAATGACGATGTTATAATTTCTGGTATATCTTCTCGACTACGCCTATAGCCGAGTTTATTATTATTATTATTATTATTATTATTATTATTATTATTGTGTTAGGTGTGACAACCAAAGAGGTGATTGCTGGGACGGACACTCAGTGTGGCTCACCCCTACGGCAGGCTAATAAATGCGCATGCGTACAGACACCGGCTAGTTCCTGAAGGTTGTCAGACAATCTGCAACATAGAAACAGTTCATGAATATTCCAGACACCAAATGTTTACCTTATAGTTTTATGTGTAATAGAAGATCATGTGATGATTTTATTTTATTTATCTATTCATCTTTTATGGGGGTAGCTTGGAAATGGAGTTGGCAAGCACAAGTGTGGGATGATGTTTTATTTGTAGTTTATTTAATATTTGGTTGCATCCATTGTCAGTCATTGCACGCTAGTAAACCAGTTTGAATAAACCCAGCTCTTACAAACTGTCTTCACTGTTGTTAATATAATGTGGTGCTCAAAAGAAGGCTTTGAAACCCTTTGAATAAAACATGATGCTGTGGTTTCCCGCTCGGCTTTCAAAGAGGATCCCATTGGGTATTTTTGCTACCCTATATTGCGTGAAACGTTCATCTTTTTTAGCTTGATCCATGTACCACCCCCTTCCCGTGACATGTAAATGCGGCTTTATTTAACCTCGTCCTTCGGCAAAGAAGTCATTATACCCGGTGATTCGTGATTTACAACTCGCCGGACTTGCATCTTCAATGAGATGCAATCTTCGCATTATATAAACACCCCCATGTAAGGGGGGGGGGGGTCGGCAATTTCACCACTCTGGCGTTGCTGTTGCATCATTGAAATTTGCAAAGGGAGGGGGGGAAGGAATTTGTTTTCACTTTAAACTTTACCTCTGATTTTGGTATTCTTTAACTCCGGTGCGTCGTATTGATTGTGGAACTGCGGGTACCTGCTTATGTAGGCCTACATGTAGCACAGAGGCAAATTTTGGTGTTACGACAGAAAATTATATGTTTTTCAAGTCTTTTCAATGAATCGAAACAAATATTAATTCGTAACTGACTGACCGTGATGATAATGAAATTTCCATAAATTTCTGGTAAATATCGACATTCATTTTGTTGTTGATGTTAATTGTCATGGTGAGATGACTTCATATCTTTACAGTTTCAATTTTTACTCTGCTACATGTAACTTTACTATCTGCAGAACTTATGTTTTTTATTATAATGCCCTACATGTATATAATAAAACACACTAACTAATTCGCGGAAGAATTGCAGCGGGGATCCTAAAATAGCTATAAATATCAGATCTACGGTATGTCGTGGAGAATAAAAGCATAAGAGGGATATTTGTGCCAAAATAATGCACATTTGTCATAAATGTCATACTAAGATATAGAAATGCCATTCTGTGTGTTTGTAACTCAAGTGCCACGTTGTTCGTCTATTTCTGAACACACTGGCATCGCACACAGACTCTGTGATAAGTGCTCAGCCCGTTGTCAAGTAGTGTTAGTTCATGGTAACAAGCGTCTGGCATGTGCAGAGAAGTTTATTGTAATATATATTGTTCTTATTGTTACATTATTAAATCTAACTCTGTATCCAAGTAGTAACTATACTGTACCAAGTCAGGTACTGATGATGTGCAGAGGTCATATATTCCAGAATAAGCCATTACCTCTAATTTATAACTTTAATATTGTTTAATATGTTATTCATGAAAGAGTTCATGAAAGATAATTTGTTAAATCGTGATCTAATTCTTTTTATATTCAAATAATTGAATAATGTGGGTAAAATTGGTCTTCCACTTCTTATTTGCATTTTTTCTTTACTACAAGATTATTTTGGAACAGCTGCAGCATTAAAATTTAAAATAAATAGCAACCTGAAAGAAGAATTTTGCATTATTATTAAATTATGATAGGAATTTTGGATTAAGAGATTAGTTAAATACTGAGTAGTGATATTGCCAGTCAATTTATGTAGAATCTGATAATATGATTGAAAATACTGATTGAATTCTTGGCCTTGCACTGGGCAGTTTCACATTTGTGCCAAGTGCTTTTTTTGGACTCCATTGTACAGTGGTAAAAGTTCTTCAATTGCCATGAAAGTTTTTAATCAGACTCTGTATGGTGCTGGTATCTGCTGGTGCTATCGGCAACGAATTAGTTTGCCTTTGTTTCTGAGTGAATCTACCGTCTAAAATCACTATTTCTGAAAATATGTGCGTTTTGCTGAGGGTAGGCTAGGCAATACACGGCAAACTTCTTAGTACGTGTGTACAACAGAATTTATTTAAAAACCCTAACGATATTTGGTCAGGAGTTGCTTGAAGCATAGCACAGCGTTGCTGTCTATCGGCATCAGGCCGTAAGTTAGTCAATTATCACGAATTACCCACGAATCGCGAACCCATTCATTTTCCTATGGCAATCTAGCAACTCATTAAAAGTGCACGCATGCGCAGTGGGCTAAGCGTGACGTCATGCAGTGCATTTCTGGGGATGGCCAATTGCAAAATTAAAATATCACCGTGGGAAAAAAGGATGAGATAATGACATTAAAGCATTATGTGAACATTTATAAAAAAAAACATTTAAATTATGGTGCTATAGAAGGAGTTTAGTATTCCATCTGCATCAGTTGTGTCACGTTAAAAAATAATAATTTTCTTAGTATGTTGCTATGTACATGCAGATGGCTTAAAACGCAATAAAACGACCTTGAAGTTTGGTCAAATACAACTGTCTCAGTCGTACCACGTAAATAAACCATTAATTAATGCATTGAAGGAATCCCGTGTGGATCAGTGTCACATACACGTTTTCAAAGTGCCCTCTAGCTGCGCATTATTTATCAGCTGCAGCGTGTAGCACATACGAGTCAGGTGTGACGTCACTAAAACGGAGAGAGACGAGCGTAGCCGAATGAATGTTATCGTACACAGTTTGATATTCCTGATCACACAGGACCCTCGATACAGCGGTGGAACTGCAGCTTGTTATTATTTTACGTTGGCATCCCACATTTTAAATGTACCATATCACCTTGAACTGTAATAATATTCAACTGCATATTTTAACTGTGTATATAAACGGCAACACGTAAGGAGCGTAGGGCTATTTCATATCTGCTGCCGTTGCTAGTGCATCATTGAAATTTGCGAGGTGAGCTGGTTTCACTTTTTTCTTCGATTTGCTTGTATTTTTTTTTTCTCTGAGCATGATTTTAACTGTGAACAACGAATAAGGGCACATGCCCAATGCTACTATTGGACTCTCGCTGAATGTAAACCGTGTGACAGATTACCACGCCTCCCCTTGTTTCCAACAAACTCGTATGATAACAGGGGTGGGTTAAGGCCGTCATCTGGGTCTTCCGGAAGACGGTCAGATGTTCAAGTTTACTTTGACGGGTATCTATTTTTTCTGACGGAAGACGGTCAAAAATGGAGGATGGATCAACAAAGATAATTTTGAAGACTGTCAGAAAATATCTCTGGATCCGCCCCTGAATAATAGAATAAGGGTATATGCACAATGAAACTACTTAGATCGGTCCATCTCTTCAGAGACTCTCGCTGAATGCAATCTTTGTAACAGGTAACCACGCCTCCCCTTGTTTCCAACAAACTCGTATGATAACAGGGGTGGGTTAAGGCCGTGAACAACTAATAAGGGCACATGCCCAATCTTACTATCGGTCTACGAAGATAAACCTCTTTAGGG
The DNA here is from genome assembly GCF_001039355.2 of Lingula anatina. The sequence goes on along the minus strand of NW_019775417.1, from coordinate 229,473 downwards.
ACTCTCGCTGAATGCAATCCTTGTAACAGGTAACCACGCCTCCCCTTGTTTCCAACAAACTCGTATTATAACCAGCTTTTCTATATTCTACTCAACTCCAGGAGGAAGCGAGTTAATCTGTTAAATTGATTGCATTCAACGAGTCCGGCGGAGTGAGATAGATCTACTTAGTTCCAACGTGAAAAGGGAAAACGGTGATTACTTTTCAAAATATACATGTATTCTTTGAAATGGTAGTTCTCATAAATTTCCCAGTTTACACTTGTTCTTAACTTTTCCTCTTTTACGTTTTTTTTTTTTTTTTTCACTTGAGTTTGGGCTGTGAAAAGAATCATATAATCTCTACGTTATTCAAGAAATAAAAATGCTTTTTTAATTTTTTACCTTATTTTTTGTCTGGATTATTTATCTTAGACACACGAATTTAGTGTCTTCATCATCTGTAATTTGTATTTTAAACTATTTTGTTTCAGATATTTCCCTGGTACCATGTCGCCCAAAGTCGTAATATTAGCGTTCGCAATTCTGGTGGCTACATTCGTCCATGGTCCGAGTGAAGCGTTTCTATACGTAAGTTTCTGCTAAAGACAGCAGTGTTCAGAAAGTCCATACCATATACTGCTTAAGTTGTAGCTAGATCAGGTACGCGCGTGATTTCAATCAAGTTTTCTTAATTCCTCTGGAACTCTTCACTGTTAATTAAGTGTCCTGCACTATAACTGCCGTCATCCGAATTAGAGACGTGTTGGGATCGCATGTTCTTAATGCAATAATGTTCTGTCAGACGAAATTATTTCTCATACAATATGTATAAATTCATCAAGGTACTTTTAATGTAGCAACCACATATTTCGTGTCCAGGCGCCAATAAAGCCTTTGTGTTACTGGATTTGTCAACCTCAACCTATCGGTGACCCCCTGGTCTGTGACCGCTGCCACTACCAAGTGGGCACATGTGTGTCCTTCAACTTCCCGAAATGCTATGTTACTGGACGAAACTGTGCTAGAAGCAACTGGTACGCCATCAAGTGCTGCCCTCATCACCACTGTTAGCTAGAAAGAAACCCACGTGTTCGAAATTCCATTAGAGGTCGCCACACAGTGGAGCCTTTTAAACTTTATCATGCATTACATCGAATCTGGTATTGCGGACAACTGCAGAGGCAGTGAAATAAAATGATTTGAAAAAAAAACAAACAAATGTTTGACAGATGTTTACAATGAAACAAAACAAATTTGATTCATAAAACACTGACCCTGATGAAAATAAAATCCCCAATATTTTCTAGTATAGTTTCGCTTTGTTATTATTCTTTCTTTCTTTCTTTCTTTATTTTTTTATTATTATTATTATTATATTTATTTTATTTTATTTTATTTTATTTTATTGAGATCGTGCTGCAGACGGTTTAAAGAAAGACGTCTCAAACAGCACATTCTCTATATCGCGTAAGAACTGCAGCAGCTTCATGCCTTTGCAGCTTCGATATGGCGATCTAATAAGAGGCAAATTGTTTGTATCTATATGAAGCATGTTTTATTATAAAATGGTATGACTTAAATAGTGATAAAATATATAAATAGATGGGATCAATTGGATTAAGTATCATTACAAGATGGTATTATAATAATCTCTTTACGTCACTTTTCCACTTGTATCTTACGTTGATAATGGAAATAAACTGGTATGATATATACAAGTAGATTAATTGAAACGGAATAAAATGACATTCTTTGACGAAGAAAACAAAACATCCGCTCGTGATTCAGTTGTGCCATCTAAAGAGATCAAGTGTGTATCTCAGTCAGTTCCAAAATATCCTGTAGCTGCAGTTTGTAGCGCGTGAGATGTAGGTGTGAAAGCGTTCAGAAAACTTAACAGGGGGTATATTTTTAGTGGTAGTTGCATCAGGTGGAATAACTTTTAATTCCTCTGTAACTCTTGAACAAAGTGGCCTTAACTGTGGATGGCGGGCCGAATAACCCCGCTTTGACAACAAAGTTGATCCGCGGATCAAATATGGCCGACCCATTTGAAAGCTTGCCGGGTGATCCCCGGGGGGGGGGGGTGAATCTTTTCAATGCCTTCTAGGGGATCATGCAGGAAACTTTCAAGGTTAGTCCGCGGATCAAACTGTTCAGAATGCACCCTGAGACAATTGGTAAGATATCATCTTGATGCAGTAAATTACGTCAAATAAAATAAACCCTAAGTCGATAAGTATAATCGATCGTCAAGTAACTTTTATTACCTACCTCCGCCAAGGAGGTAATGTTTTCACCCCTGTCTGTCTGTTTGTTTGTTTGTCATCAACATAACTCAAAACGTTATGGACCGATTTTGATGAAATTTTCAGGGTCGGAAATGGGTTTACTTAGAAGTGATTAGTTTTTGGTGGAGATCCGGATCAATAATCAATCAATACTCAATAATAATAAAAAATCGCTGCCTTGGCGGAGGTCTGAGCTCTCGGAGTGCTTTTCTAGTTGCAGCTAGATTTCTTCTCTTCTTCCATGTAGACATATTCCGTTTTACTAAATAAAAGACATTTGCAGTGAATAGGAAATTTAAATATAAAAATTCATGGAATCGTACCTACATGTATCATATCTACAGGTGGCTCCTTTATGCTTCTGAAAATGTAAACTCTTCCCGATCGGCAACCCCTTGGTCTGCGGCAGACGAGAGCACCAACAGGAAAACGAAGGACAGGAAAATAAATGTTTTACAAGTGTTTTCAACGAACCGAAACAAACATTGACTCTTAAATAGTTGACCCTCAAGATAATAAAATTTCCAAAATTTTCTGGTAAATATCGACATCCGTTTTCTTGTTGATGTTTATTGTCATGGTGAGGTGACGTCATATCTTTACAGTTTCAGTATTCTCTCTGCTACATGTTACTTCACTATCTGCAGAACTTATGTTTTTTAATATAATGCCCCATGTAATAAGACACTATCGGAAGAATTGCAGCGGGAATCTTAAAGTAGCTATAAATCTCAGGTCTTTTTCATGGAGAATAAAATCATAAGAGGGATTTCTGTGCCAAAATAATGCACCTTTGTCATAAATGTCATACTACAGTGCCGCCGGAATGTCCCCTTACCAAATGGCCGTATGGTTTCTCAACCCTGCCCCATATGGTCTAACAATAGAGGCCGTAGGGGAATCCCCAAGCAATCCTTATCGGACACCCAAATTAGTCGGTTCAACGAACACGGTCTGTCCCTTCTTAATTGCCTCACTTAAGGTTTCTATTATAGCTGATGCAAAGAGATTGCTATCGACACGAGCAAATAATACCGGTTATGTATCAACTGCAACAGAAGACTCGAGTAAAGGCAAGTCGAATATTAGAACAAAACTCTGAAGAACAAATCAGGCTTAGTTTTAAAACACGTATAATAATTTTATTTGATGATAATAAGTCACGATCAACAAAAGCGTAGTTAAAATGGAAAATTATAAATAGCTAATACATCAAATAAATATCAATGTCTTATTACCTTTATGACATGTGTTGCTAGTTTAGTAGCCTGATGCACGACCTTCTCTTTGTCGTATTTCTTTAACACATAGTAAATGGCTTGTCGCGACACTTTATGGCCTTCATTTTCCATTTGTGCGGTTATGTTTTTAATTCGCACCCCTTGTTCTCGGAGGGCGATGATACGCTGACGCACGTAATCACTAAGAGGCATCTTGGAATTGTGATGATTTGGAAAATCTGAGTGTCGATTTATACCGTTCACTTGGCAGGTGACACGATGGCACAGAAATCAGTGACATAAACATGTCATATTATACAAAATACTTATTGGCCATTTAGGAAGTCCAGATACACAAACAATCCTGTTGACACGTGTCAGTTGATTTAGAATTATGTGCAATTGATTAGTTTGGATTGAAGAGCGTCATCGCAATGTTAACATTAATTTTAGACGACGCGTGTCACACAGTAGTGATTATGTAATAGTCAGGGCTTAATCACTGTGTTTACCCAGCATGAATAAAGCTAACCTGAACTGATTGTTAATTAATGTGAGATGACACGTGCCAACCAGTGAAGTTAGCCCTAGAGATTGTAATCCAGTTTTATAAATTAATTTGTTTTGATGCTTTTTGTCCTACAGAATCAAGGAATCAGTCTTTCGGCCGGCCACCCGTCGCCTTGTCAAATAAAGAAATATTCGAAATTCGACAACGGGCCAGTTCCCCAGGCAACTTTTGCGTTCAGTTGATGGGAAGGTTGTTTACGATTGATGAACGAATACGAAAGGACAGAAATGTTACGGGTGTAGATGGGAGAGATCCTATATGCAAATATAGACAGAACTATATTAAAGATATGGCTAACAAAATGTTTATCACTGAGACAACTGACAAGTCTTTTTGGAAAAAATGCATTTCGTCTATGAACAAAGCTAATAGACAAAGGACATACTACAAAAATAAATTTCAATCTTGTTAATAATATGTATATAGCAAAGACAGTTTGAAGCCTAATAAATATTACGTGTGCAAGTACGAGTAGTGTTTTATTTGATCTTTAATAAATTCATAAATTCATTTATTAAACTCTATGTAAATTCAATCAATTCCTAGCTACAATGTACACGAAAATTGCTGTCATCACCGAATCTTTTTGGTAAAGCGACTTTTAAAAATCACTGTTGGCAAGTACTTATACTTAAAATCTCCGTATCAGAGTAGAGTGATCAAAGTAGAGTGAAGCCACCGCGCATTAAAGGTCAATTAACGCTTAGACGAACACTTAATTGCAACCACGCTCACCTGCGATCTTTATCTCAGCGAGCTAGGGTTAGGCTCTTTTGTTAGCAGAAAGTTTGTCACGATAATTGCACGACGGGCAGGGTATGGAACTATTGTTAACAGAAACCAAACAGCGTATGGATGACAATGTTATTTCCATAGTTACCGAGCCAGGCCGTCCGTACAACCAGCAGCGACCCGGAGGGTAAGTAATGGGACATTCCGGCGGTACTGTAAGACCCCATTCCCATAGATTTTAGATCGATCTATCCCTGTGGGGAGTCTCACTAGATTACTGTCAGCTTAGCCGGCTTGAGCGTCTGTCCCGCCAACTAAAAGCTGTAAAGGGGTAATAAACTATGGTGCGCGCTCAGCTGACTGCAATTAAGCGTGAACCCCCAGGGAGTTAGGTCGATCTAAATCTTAATCTCTGGATTGATCTAAATCTCGGGGAATGCACCCTAAGATATAGATATGCCATTCAGTGTGTGTTTGTAATTCAAGTGCCACGTTGTTCGTCTCTTTCTGAACACATTGACTTGTGTTAACCACATAGTCGACCCTTTTTCCACGTTTTAAAGGGAAAATGACACCTTTTTGATGGTGGGATTCACATCATGCGTTTTGTAGATGAATATTGACCTTGAGTGAAGGTATATAAGCGATTAATTAGTAAAGTACCTTGGGTTTTTATGGGGAACAGACTGAACAAAGCTTAAAGAGATAATAACTCTTCGTTTTGGCCAAAAATGAATTTTCCTGGAGTAAACAACAATTTTCCCATACTTACCAATGGTTAACAAATCCATTTTTACATTCAAAATTAGTCCCTGTTTTTTTTTTCTGAAAAGTTTGGTTTTTTGTTAAAATCTCTTAAGAGATTATAACAGAGTATAGCCATCAGTGGAGGTCACGTGGTCTGAAGACAAGCTCAGATATCAGAATAATAGCTATAACTGCTGTTTTTGTCGTAAAACAGGATATATTATGTTTCTATGAGTTATTCACAATGTTTTTATTGTGACATATAGACCTCACACGAAGAGTTATTATCCCTTTAAGAACACATGAATACCGTATTATATCCTAATATCGGCAAAGGCAAAATAAAATGCTGCAAGGGTAGAACATTTATTCTCACCTTATTTCGTGACCATGTGTATAATGATTTCTATGCTGCTTGGCGGGGATTGCACTTAAAACAATATAATAAAAGAAACAAATAATAATACAAGATTTGGCCAATTGCAAAATTAAAATATCGCCGTGGGAATAAAAGACGAGATAATTACATCAAAGGATTATGTGAACATTAAAAAAAGCAATTTAAATTATAGTCCTAAAGAAGGAGTTTAGTATTTCATCGGCATCAGTTGTGTCACGTTAAAAAAGAATAATTGGCTTCGTATGTATACATGCAGATGGTTTGAAACGCAATAAATTAACATTGAAGCTCGGCCAAACACAACTATCTCAGTCGTGCCACGTACACAAAGCATTCATTAATACATTGAAGGAAACACGTGTGGATCAGTGTCACGTACACGTTTCCTATTTATCAGCTGCAACGTGTAGCACATACGAGTCAGGTGTGACGTCACTTAAACGGTGAGAGACGAGTGTAGCCGAATGAATGTTATTGTACACAGTTTGATATTCCTGATCACGCAGGACCTTCAATACAGCGGTGGAGCTGCAGCTTGTTGTTTGACGTTGACATCCCACATTTTAAATGTACCAGATCTCCTTGAACTGCAATGATGTTCAACTGCATATTTTAACTGTGTATATAAACAGCAACACGTAAGGAGCGTAGGGGTATTTCATATCTGCTGCCGTTGCTAGTGTATCAATGAAATTTGCGAGGTGAGCTGGTTTCACTTTCTTTCTTTGATTTGCTTGAATTTTTTCTCTGAGCATGATTTTAACCGTGAACAACGAATAAGGGCACATGCCCAATGTTACTATTGGTCTACGAAGATAAACCTCTTCAGGGACTCTCGCTGAATGCAAACCGTGTGACAGATAACCACGCCTCCCCTTGTTTCCAAAGAACTCGTATAATAACAGGGGCGGGTTTAGGCCGTCATCTGGGTCTTCCGGAAGACGGTCAGATTTTCAAGTTTACTTATTTTTTCTGACGGAAGACGGTCAAAAATGGAGGATGGATCAAGTTCATCAACAAAGATGATTTTGAAGACTGTCAGAAAATATCTCTGGATCGGCCCCTGAATGACCAGCTTTTCTGTATTCTACTCAATTCCAGGAGGAACCGAGTTAATCTGTTAAATTGATGACATTCAACAAGTCCAGTGGAATTGGACAGATCTACGTAGGTCCATCGTGAAGAAGGAAAGCGGTGTTTACTTTTTAAATTATCTTCTTTGCATTGGTAGTGCTCATTTCCCAGATTACACTTTTTCTTTCATTTGATTTTGGGCTGTGAAAAGAATCATGTAATCTCTACGTAATTCAAGAAATAAATGCTTTTGATTTTTTTTCCTAATTTTTTTTTTCTGAATTATTTATCTTAGCCACACGAATTTAGTGTCGTCATTATCTATAATTTGTATTTTAAACTATTTTGTTTCAGATATTTCCCTGGTACCATGTCGCCCAGAATCGTAATATTAGCGTTCGCAATTCTGGTAGCTACATTCGTCCATGGCCCGAGTGAAGCGTTTCTATACGTAAGTTTCTGCTTAAGACAGCTGTGTTCAGAAAGTCCATACCACACACTGCTTTAGTTGTAGCTAGATAAGGTACACGCATGATTGCAACCAAGTTTTCTTAATTCCTCTGAAACTCTTCACTGCTAATTAAGTGTCCTGCACTGTAACTGCGGCCGCCCAAATTAAGACGTGTTGGGGTCGCATGTTCTTTATGCAATAATATTCTGTCAGATAAAATAATTTATCAAATAAAAAGTATAAAATCATGGAGACGCTTTAAATGTAGCAACCACCTCTTTCGTTTCCAGGCGACAATACAGCCGTTGCCTATATGCTACTGGATTTGTCAACCTAACCCTGTGGGTGACCCCCTAGTCTGTGACCGCTGCTTCTACCAAGTTGGGACATGTGTGTCCTTCAACTTCCCGAAATGCTATGTTACTGGACGGAACTGTGCTAGAAGCAACTGGTACGCCATCAAGTGCTGCCATCATCACCACTGTTAGCTAGAAAGAAACCCACTGTTAAGAAAGAAACATTACCAACGTGTTCGAAATTTCATTAGAGGTCGCCACACAGTGGAGCCTTTTAAACTTTATCGTGCATTACATCGAATCTGGTATTGCGGACAACTGCAGAGGCAGTGAAATATAATGATTTGAAAAAAAAACCCGAAAAATAACCAACAAACGTTTGACAGATGTTCACAATAAAACAAAAAATCTAGGTTCATAAAATACTGACCCTGATGAAAATAAAATTCCAATATTTTCTTGTATAGTTTGGCTTTGTTGTTGTTGTTGTTTTTTTTTTTTTCATTTTGAAATCATGCGCAGACGGTTTATAAAAAGATGTCTTATCGAATAGCACACTCTCTACATCGCGTAAGAACTGCAGGAGGGATCTTAAATAGAGCTCTACATACCTTTGCAGCTTCGATATGGCGATCTAATAACAGACAAATTGCTTGTATCTATATAAAACAGGTTTTATTATTAAAATGGTATGGCTCAGATAGTGATAAAATATATAAATAAATCAAAAAGATTAAGTATGTATTACAGATGGTATTCTAATAATCTCGGTACAGCACTTTTCCACTCGGAGGTGTCTTACGTTGATAATGGAAATAATTTGGCGTGATATATAGGTTAATTGAAAATAAAATGACCTTCATCTGTGACGAAGAAAAAAAAAACACCCGCTTATGATACAGTTGTGCCATGTAAAGAGATCAAGTGTGTATCTCTGTCACGTTTACAGTTCCAAAATATCCTATAGCTGCAGTTTGTAGCGCGTGAGATGTAGGTGTGACAGTGTTCAGAAAACTTAACAGGGGGTATATTTTTAGTGGTAGTTGCATCAGATGGAATAACTTTTAATCCCTCTGTAACTCTTGAACATAGTGGCCTTAACTGTGGATGGCGGGCCGAATAAGCCTGCTTTGACAACAAAGTTGATCCGCGGATCAAATATGGCCGACCCATTTGAAAGCTTGCCGGGTGATCCCCGGGGGGAATCTTTTCAATGTCTTCTAGGGGATCATGCAGGAAACTTTCAAGGTTAGTCCGCGGATCAAACTGTTCAGAATGCACCCTGAGACAATTGGTAAGATATCATCGTGATGCAGTAAATTACGTCAAATAAAATAAACCCTAAGTCGATAAGTATAATCGATCGTCAAGTAACTTTTATTACCTACCTCCGCCAAGGAGGTAATGTTTTCACCCCTGTCTATTTGTCTGTCTGTTTGTTTGTTTGTCATCAACATAACTCAAAAAGTTATGGACCGATTTTGATAAAATTTTCAGGGTCGGAAATGGGTTAACTTAGAAGTGATTAGTTTTTGATGGAGATCCGGATCAATAATCAATCAATAATCAATAATAATAAAAAATCGCTGCCTTGGCGGAGGTCTGCGCTCTCGGAGTGCTTTTCTAGTTGCAGCTATATTTTTTTTTTCTCTTCTTCCATGTAGACATATTCCGTTTTACTAAATAAAAGACATTCGCAGTGAATAGGAAATTTAAATATAAAAATTCATGGAATCGTACCTACATGTATCATATCTACAGGTGGCTCCTTTATGCTGCTGAAAATGTCAGCTCTTCCCGATCGGCAACCCCTTGGTCTGCGGCAGACGAGAGCACCAACAGGAAAACGAAGGACAGGAAAATAAATGTTTTACAAGTGTTTTCAACGAACCGAAACAAACATTGACTCTTAAATAGTTGACCCTCATGATAATAAAATTTCCAAAATTTTCTGGTAAATATCGACATTCATTTTGTTGTTGATGTTAATTGTCATGGTGAGGTGACGTCATATCTTTACAGTTTCAATATTTATTCTGCTACATGTTACTTCACTATCTGCAGAACTTATGTTTTTTATTATAATGCCCATGTAATAAGACACTATCGGAAGAATTGCAGCGGGAATCTTAAAATAGCTATAAATCTCAGGTCTTTGTCATGGAGAATAAAAGCATAGGAAGAGTTTTTGTGCCAAAATAATGCACTTTTGTCATTAATGCCATGCTAAGATTTTCAGTGTCACGTAGTTAGTCTCTCTTTGACTTCTATTATAATGGACCTTTTTTAACGTTGGAAAAGGGAAATAGCAGCCTTTTGATGGTGGAATACACATCATGCGTTTCGTAGACGAACATTAACCTTGAGTGAAAATATATTCCACCGATTTAATAGTGGGGTACCATGGGTGTTTATGAGGAAAATACTGAACAAATCTCATCTCCTGGTCAAGAACACACGAATACCGTTTTACATTCTGATGTCGGTAAAGGCAAATGTGAATTATGATTTCAATGCTGCGTGGTGGGGATTGCACTAGACATCAAAATAATAAAATACACCAAAAAGTCCTACAGGATTGGGCCAATTGCAAAATTAGAATATCGCCGTGGGGAAGAAAGGATGAAATAAGTACATCAAAGCATTATGTGAAAAATTTAAAAAATGCAATTTAAATTATGGTCTTAAAGAAGGAGTTTTAGTACTTCATCTGCATCAGTTGTGCCACGTTAAAAAGGAATAATTTGCTGAAGTACGTTTGCATTTGCATGCAGATAGTTAGAAGCGCAATAAAATGACCTTGGAGCTTGGCCAAACACAAACGCGCCACGTAAACAAAGCATTAATTAATACATTAAAGGAATCCCGTGTAGATCAGTGTCACGTACACGTTTCCAAAATATCCTGTAGCACCGCATGATTTATCAGCTGCAGCGTGTAGCACATACGAGTCAGGTGTGACGTCGCTGAAACGGAGAATACCGAATGTAACCTAATGAATGTTATCGTATACAGTTACATATTCCTGATCACACAGGACCCTAAATACAGCGGTGGAACTGCAGCTTGTTATTATTTTACGTTGGAACATCCCACATTTTAGATTTACCAGATCACCTTGAACTGTAATAATATTCAACTGCATATTTTAACTGTGTATATAAACGGCAACACGTAAGGAGCGTAGTGCAATTTCATATCTGCTGCCGTTGCTGGTGCATCATTGAAATTTGCGAGGTGAGCTATTTTCATTTTTTTTTTCGATTTGCTTGTATTTTTTCTCTGAGGAGTATTTTAACCGTGAACAATGCCCAAGGGCCCATGCCCAATGATACTATTGGATACTGTTAGTCCATCTCTTCAGGGACTCTCGCTGAATGCAACAGATTACTACGCCACCTCTGGTTTCCAACGTTCTCGTTTATCATCTTTTCTGTATTCAAACCAACGCCAGGAGGAAGGGTGTTAATCTGTTAAATTGATTCCACTCAACGAGGTTCCCGTGGAGTTGGAGAGATCTGCCTATAGTTTCAGTGGGAATCAGACTTTAGATTATAGAAGAAAGAAGCGCTGTTTACTTTTCGAACAATATTTTTGCAATGGCAGTGCTCATAAATTTCGCACTTTACACCTATTCTTAACATCCCTTTTACTTTTTCAATAGAGTCTGGATTGTGCAAAGAAACATGTTATCTCTACGTAATTTAAGAAATAAATGTCTTAATTTTTTTCCTTATTTTTAATATGTTTTCTGGATTATTTATTTTGTCGTGTTGGCATCATCCATAATTTGTGTTTTAAAATATTTTGTTTCAGATATTTCCCTGGCACCATGTCGCCCAAGGTCGTAATATTAGCGTTCGCAATTCTGGTGGCTATATTCCTCCATGGTCCGAGTGAAGCGATTCAACCCGTAAGTTTCTGCTAAAGACAGCAGTGTTCAGAAAGTCCATTCCATAAACTGCTTAAGTTGTAGCTAGATCAGGTACACGCTTGACTACAATCAAATTTTCTTAATTCCTCTGAAACCCTTCACTGTTAATTAAGTGACCTGCACTGTAACTGCGGTCATCCGAGTTAAAGACGTGTTGGAATAGCATGGTCTGCATACAATAATACATAAATTAATAATAATAATAATAATAATTTATTAGATAAAATTGCAATCCTAATGTTGAACTTGTACAAAGAATGTTTAAAAGAAAATTGACAATAAACTTTAAATAATAAAACAATGAATTATTCCTAAAATACTACAAATTAAAAAGGCACTCATAAATTAAAGTTAAAGAGGTAATAATTAATAAAGGAATTTTTAAAAACGTTCCTTCTTCACTTTTGGTTGTAAGAATTTGGTGTTGTTTCGTAAAGGGCGGGTGTTTCTTTCAGGCAATAAATGTACTTTGTCAGATAAAATGATTATTGTTCGATATAGCTCGGTTATGCCAGACATCAGTTAATGTTAGCTGCTACTGATTGGAAGATAGGAGTCGTGAGCTGGCCGTGCCTGAATACTTGTTTTTGTTTTTTAACACATTTATCTAAAGTAGCTGAAAATAAACTGATAATTACTATGGCATAAGGGGGGTTCTGCAAAAAACGCCGGGGGGATTTGGGGGTTGGATGGAAGAGTAGAATTGTTAATTGTACTTACCCGATCTGTTTGCTCGTATTATTGCTGTGGTTTTTTAGTTGATGCTGAACCTGTGCTCATGTAAAAAATGGCCAAGACTTCTTACTGGCTGTTCTGTTTACCAGATGGCATTTCCGATGGCCAGTGGTATGTCACGTGACTATTCCCGCGGGATAAGAGGGCTTGGTTAATTAGCCCTTACAACAATTATGCGGCCAGCTCAAGCTTCCTATTCCTCCCAATAAATTTATTATACAAACCATAATAATATTTTTCTGATACCATATCTACAAATTCATGAAGCTACTTTTACTGTAGCAAATGTCCATTTCGTGTCCAGGTGACAATACAGCCGTACCCTTTGTGTTACTGGATTTGTCAACCTAACCCTGTGGGTGACCCCCTGGTCTGTGACCGCTGCCACTACCAAGTGGGGACATGTGTGTCCTTCTACTACCCGAAATGCTATGTTACTGGACGAAACTGCGCCAAAAGCAACTGGTACGCCATCAAGTGCTGCCCTCATCACCACTGTTAGCTAGAAAGAAACCCACGTGTTCGAAATTCCATTAGAGGTCGCCACACAGTGGAGCTTTTTAAACTTTATCGTGCATTACATTGAATCTGGTATTGCGGACGACTGCTGATGCAGTGAAATATAATGATTTGAAAAAAAAAAAAACAAATGTTTGACAGATGTTTACAATGAAACAAAACAAATCTTGATTCATAAAATACTGACCCTGATGAAAATAAAATTCCCAATATTTCCTGGCATAGTTTCGCTTTGTTGTTGATGTTCACTGCTTGGTGATAACAAAGTGGCGACAGTATAGTTCTAATATTTACTCTGCTACGTGTTATAATTTTTATTTTGAGATCGTGCCGCAGACGGTTTATAGAAAGACGTCTTATCTAACAGCACACTCTCTACATCGCGTAAGAACTGCAGCAGGGATCTAAAATAGCTACGTCATTGCAGCTTCGATATGACGACCTAATAATGCTTGTATCTATATAAACCCGGTTTTATTATATATTATAGGTTTTATTGGTATGACTCAGAGTGACAAAAGATATAAATAGATCAATAAGATTAAGTATCATTACAAGATGGTATTATGATAATAATCACGTTACAGTACTTTTCCACTTGTATTTGTGTCACATTTATAATGGAAATAATCTGGTATGGCATACATGTTTAGATTAATCGAAACGCAATAAAATGACCTTCCTCTTTGACGAAGAAAACAAAACATCCGCTCGTGATTCAGTTGTGCCATGTAAAGAGTTCAAGTGTGTATCTCAGTCACGTTCACAGTTCCAAAATATCCTGTAGCTGCAGCTTGTAGCACGCGAGATGTAGGTGTAACGTCACAGGAACGGAAGCAACCGGGAGTGGCCGAATGGATAACAACCGTAGCCTACACAGTTTGATGTCCGAGGTCAAACAACATCCTCAATACAGCGGTGGAACTGCAGCTTATATAAAGTTTATGTTGACAGATCCCGTATCTCTAAAACCTACCGGGTCACCTTGTAATAGCATTGACACACGTACTCAGTGTTTACTTTAGCTGTGTATATAAACAGCCACATGCTAGGGGAGTAGATAATTTTACAACTGCTGTTGTTGCATCGTAAAAATTTGTAAGGTGAGTCAATTTCGCGTTTCTTTTCATTTCGCTGAACATTTCCTTTGAGCTTGTATTTTTTTACTATGAACAATGACTAAGAAGCAGGAAAGTTGTGTTTACTTTTCAAACTTTATTCTTTGCAGTTTCAGTGTTTATAAATTTCGCAGTTTAGACTTGTTCTTGACCTTTCTTCTCTTTTACTGTTTCACTTGAGTGTACGCGTTGTGCAAAGAATCATGTCATCTCTTGGTAATTTGAAACCTAAATTATACTTGTTGTTTCTCTATTTATATATTTTTGCTGCGTGATTTGAATCAGGTGCTCGAACTGAGCGTTGTCATCACGTTACAAATTGTCTTTTGAAATTTTATTTCAGATATTTCCCTATTTCCCCAATACCATGTCTTCCAGAGTTCTGATATTACTATCCGTAATTCTGATGGTCACATTCCACGTTGGCGCGAGTTCACTTGCGGTAAGTGTTTTGTTGAAAACACCAGCGTTCAGAATTTTAAAAGTATACTTCAGGTTTAGTTTTGTTAATCCACCTGTAACTTTTCAGCTAAGCCTACAACACGGTTAGTTTTGTGTTTAATTGAAATATCTCTTTATTTATAATAATTATAATGATAACAGTATTAATTTAGATTTGAGTTCATTACACATCCATGCAGTCACGGGCGTCCGCAGAAAACTTTCCAGGGGGGGGGGATCAAAGTCATTGAAGGGGGAGATAATGATTGGGTGGGTACCCGCAATCAACATGCCCGCAAAAATTCCAGGGGGGGGGGTCAAGTGACCCCATTGACCCCCTGCGGACGCCCATGCATGCAGTGCATCTGTCCCTGGTATCAACAAATTCTGTATATGCCTTTTTTTAAAGCATAACCATGAATCAATCAATCATCATCTCTAGACTTTTGATGAAGACATCCGTTGTGAGAACCAATGCAGTGAATGAAGAAAAAAAAGAAAGAATAATCTAGCCTTACCTATTTTATATACAGGTAGACAACGTACAGGCGGTGCCTCTATGCTACTGGATATGTCAGCCAGGCCCTGTTGGTGACCCCCTGGTCTGTGACCGCTGCGACTACCAAGTGGGGACATGTGTGTCCTTTGGCAGCCAAAAATGCTGGGTTGGTGGTCGGAACTGCGCCAAAAGTAACTGGTACGCCATCAAGTGCTGCCGTCACCACCATTGTTAAAATACCGTCAGAGGGCGCCACACAGTGGAACAGTAATATTGACTATGGAACTGTATGATTACTGTTCAGTCAGTATTAGTGGCAAATTAAGATTATAGAAAAGAGAGAAAACATTTTCAGTTGACATCTTCAAAGATACATGACGACACATGATGATCAATTAT
This sequence comes from Lingula anatina, assembly GCF_001039355.2. Next base: position 214,064 of record NW_019775417.1, on the reverse strand, counting down.
TGGTTCCCCTTAAAGATAATAAAATATTCAGTATCTTGTGGTATATAACGACATCTGTTTCGTTGTTGATATATATCGCCATGGTGATTTTACCTCACATAATTTAAGCGTCACCACTCACTCTGCTACATGTTTATTAGAATATCTACAGATCGAACCACGGAGGGTTTTTAGCATGATGTCATATGTAACAAGACACAAGCTTTAACGCGGAAGAACTGCAGCCGGGGACAAAAATATCTGCTCAGAACTTAGCTATGGAGAGCTAAGCATACGAGTCAAATTCTTTGTATTGAAATAACTGTTTTGACGTTTTCTCATTATCATAACATGCTACTTAGTCTGATTTTAACACGAGTGCTATGAAAAAATAAGGATAAAAATTTTGCGTATCAACATGGTATACTAATGTACTGGTGTGTAATTTGGGTACTTGTATTTGAAAACGTTATCACATGGAATAGCAGTTTATCAACTTTACATAAGCAAATCGTAAATATCGGGACTCAATTTTAAAATGAGAAAAACGTTATCGGTTTTGAGGGCACAACTTATGCTATCGATTTTCGAGGCACACTTGTATTATTTATGACGTTTAAACGTTTGAATGCCACCACGAAAATAAATGATATGGAGTTGAATTCGTCTATTTACTGGAATATATAATCCCCCACGAATTTTAGAAAAAAAAGCCTTTATCAAGCATCAAATGCATTTTAAGCATTTTTATCTTTTTTGTTTTTGTTAGTAAAGTATAGTTTAACTTGATTGACAACCACTAAAGCCGACAGCGTCTTTGCAAATATTAACATGTGACATTCTTGCACATAACCGTGACGCATTTATGTTACTGTAGTCCATTTAAAGTTGCGGACCGGGGGGGGGGGAGTGGCCATCTTCTTGACAGACCAAGATATAACTCACGTAACCATTATGCAATAAAATAATAATATTAAATGAATAGCTGTTGAAATAAGTTTTTTATTGATATCCAGCATGTTGGTAAATCTTGGTCAGTTAAGAAGATAGCCACGTTTCTGGCTCCCCCTGTCCGCATCCTTAAGAAAGCAACCATGTACCAGGTATTGAGCACCCGGCTTATTTACACTTTTCTTTTGGGCAAAGATATTCAAAACAGATAAATTCAAAACTATGCTAAACGCTCGTCTCAATGTTCAGTTTGTTTCTACGTGTACTTGTTGACTTTTTTTGCAAGCGTTTTAAAAGGAAATAAATCCCCTTTGTTTACTTGAAATTCAAATGATGTGCGTTTGTTAGACGACAATTGTAATTAACCTTTAGGGAAATATTAGTATTTGTTGGGTGTTTGAAGGAAGTTATCTCGTCTGCAGTTCAAGATCACATAAATATGCTAGCGGTTATGGCAGAATGGAATGCTAAAAAAGGGAGGGAAAAGTTAATCCGTGCATGTAACCAGAGTTACAATGCTGATTTACTTTAATAATTATTTATGAGTTACACAAATAGATAAATAGACTAGACTAATTACAATATAGTATTTCAATGATAATTGAGAAAGCAATTCAAATTAACATCTTATAAAACAAATTATAGCACTTTTTGGTCTGTAGGTTTGTCACGTTCAAAGAAGGAAATAATCTGTTGACATGAAGTTGATTGAAACGCAAATCAGTGACCCTGTTACCAGGCTAGGACACAAAACATCCGCCACTGTCTATGTGGTACCAGGTATAGGAAGGCATATTTCACGTATTAAATACAACAAATGTGGTTCCCTGTCACGTACACAGTTCCAGAGTATTCTCTATCGGTGAATTATTTACTAGCTGCAGCGTGTAGCACGCATGAGTCAGGTGTGACGTCACAGGTACGAAAACACCCGAAGGTAGCCGAGAGAATGTTACGCGTAGAGAATTCGACATCCGAGGCCGCACGGCACCCTCAATATAGAGGCGGAACTGCAGCCTGTATTAAGTAGACGTTGTTTATCCCGTATCCCCAGCATAAGAAGGGTCACCTTGAATTTTAATAATATTCAATCACGTACACAGTGTTTGCTAAAGCGTGTATATAAACGGACACGTGTAAAGAGCGCAGGCAATTTCATAACTGCTACCGTTGCTGTTGCATCGTTGATATTATAAAGGTGAGCTGATTTTGATTTCATTTCACTTGATTTTTTCCTTTTTGAGCATAGTTATTTTATAATTCTGATCAATGACATTAAAGCAGGGAAGCGTTGCTTAATTTTTAAACTAAATTCTTTGCAGTGGCAATTCCTTAGCTAACACGCGCGATTTACTTTTCATATACTTTTTACTGCTGAAAGTTTTGTCGAGGTGACCCGGATGAAGTGTCTGCATTACAATTAATTTTTTTCAATATTTGTTTCAGGTATTCCCCCTGGCGCGATGTCTCTCAGAGCCGTAACGTTAGTATTCGCCATTCTGGTGGCTATATTCGTCATCAGTGAAGCACAGGTAAGATTTTGCTCTCAAGATATCAGAGCATGTATAAAAGTAGCGTTTTGGTTTTAGCTGCAGCAGATAGACGCGCTTGAGTACAATGTTGTTTTGTTAATCCCCCTGTAACTGTTAATTTAAATTATTTCCATGGTAAGCGTAGGGACAAAAATAGATAATTCATGAAATCTCATCTTCTAACTGCAAATAATGTCTGCCAGATAATGTAGTATCTAAAAAACAGTTTGCATAATCAATAACTGATTTTAAATGCAAACAACTCTGGTTTTTCTTCAACCTCTAATTAATATTAGGCCTTTTACATTAGATATCCGAAGGGAGGAAGATTCCGATCACTCTATAATAATAATAATAATAATAATAATAATAATAATAATAATAATAATATAAGACTACCATTTTGTGTACAGGATGACTGCTATTGGATTTGTCAACCTCAACCTATCGGTGACCCCCTGGTCTGTGACCGCTGCCACTACCAAGTGGGGACATGTGTGTCCTTTGACACCCCTAAATGCTGGGTTACTGGACGTAATTGCTGGAGAAGCAACTGGTACGCCATCAAGTGCTGCCCTCATCACCACTGCTAAGAAAGACAAGTCACCCACTTGTGCGAAATTTCAGTTGAGAATGTCACATAGTGAGACTTTGTAACGCGTATTACACTAAAAAAAGTTGATTATTGTTTAGCCGGTTACAGCTGCAAATAAAGATGTTCGAAAAGAAAACCAAATGTTCTACAGACGTTTTCAATGAAAAACAACAAATTATGATCCGAAAATAAATGACCCTGATGATAACAGTATGTCCAATATTTTCTAATTCATGTATACATTGGCAGTCGCTTTGTTGATGTTTTTCAAGGTGTTGTTTCGCTATGTCATTTAATAACTCTGCTACACGTTACTTTAATATCATGTAGATAGTACCACAGGTGGTTCTAAGTACGAAGTCCTATATAGAAAGACCATATCCAAGTCTCGGAAGAAAGTAGCCGGGATCTGAATATGGCCATATACATTTAAAATTCTTTTCTCTTTATTTTAAATATATCTTAAATTCTCTTTATTTTAAATATATCTTTACTTAATCGATTAATTAATTAATTAATTACTTTATTTATTTATAGTACCACGTCCTACCACCTGTAAACTGTAACAGATTTTTTAATTTTTTTTTTTTTTTTTGCAAAACTCATGTCGGCGCTATTGCTTTTCCTATTCATACATTTTGCTTTTCCTATTCATACATTTTGTTGTTTTCTCTCCCCTCCCCCCCCCCTCCCACCATCTTGGGTCCCTGCTTGTCAAAACTGTTCAGGTTGTTATACAGTACCCGGGGCAACTCCACAGTCGACAAATGAAAGAGCAAAGACTACTCAAAACCAAAATCATCAGCTCTATTATAACGTCGCGGGTAAAGTCAAACGTTATCTCATTGAAAAACAAAGTGAAAATAAAATTATCTGAAATCATCTATCAAGGAAAGTTCCGAGCAGGCTCATCAATATAAGCGCCCGAATTTGAATTGATTTAGTAGCTTTCCTGGTATAGTACTACGTCATATCACCTGTAAATCGCGTTAAGAAGGAAAAATATTTTTCTTGGCGGACTTATTTGCAAAAAAATGTGTTTCTCGACATTTGCGTTGCCGCTGTTGCTTGAATGGAAAGCACACCAGCTTTTATACATTTGAATCTTTGATAATGAATTCTTCTTTTTAGCGGTTTGCTAAAACTGAAACCGCTCAGTCACAGCGCAGTAGGTAGCGTGCATGGATGCAAAATAAAAAAATTAAAAATGAAACAGTCTAAAATGTCATCAACCATGGTGACGAGAAGCCACCCTGAGTTCGAGTCCCGGGTGATGCACGTCAGCCAGACTCAACAACGACCAGGCCCCGAAATCGGGAAGTTACGGGAACGACTGAGGGCACTCGTGGGTCCGGACAATTTACCTTTTGCATAAAAAACATGTCATACTGCCCTTTCATTAAAAAGTGCTATATTTATTTATTATTATTTTTTGGCAAAATTCATGTCACCGCTATTGCTTTTCCCTTTCATACATTCAACGACTGCGGGTCATCATGCAGAACAGGCAGCTAGCATCTTAATCTAATCACACTGAGCTGTCGTCATCTACCCACAAGGTGCGTTTCCAAACTCTCGTTAACATACCGTGGCCAGCCACTTTTAACCATCTTATGCGATTCAGCTCTATCCATTAAAGCATCGCGTTAGCTGTAGCGAATTGTCATTTGACTCATGCATGTAAATTGTAATTTCAGACGGGGAGGGGGGGGGTGGGGGGGGGGGGGGGCGCGTCAGTTGATCAAAAAGTCAGGTAAATACCATGTAGAAAAGGGCAATTTTTGCCAAGATATTTTGGTTCAGTTACAGCATGCACTGGACTTTGACCTAGACAGGAACAGCGTCGGTTAGCGTGGTAAACCAAAATAAAAGAATAAATAATAATAATAATAATAATAATAATAATAATAATAAAATAAATAAATAAAATAATAATAATTTAGCACATGTAAAGCTTGGTTTAATAATAATAAATAAATAAATAAATAAATAAATAAATAAATAAATAAATAAATAAATAATTTAGCACATGTAAAGCTTGGTTTAATAATAAATAAATAAATAAATAAATAAATAATTTAGCACATGTAAAGCTTGGTTTACGCACGTACACTGTAGTATGCACAATGCTTGTACAGGGCTCCAATTCAAACTCTTCCGTACACAAATTTATGGTGGATGTTGAATAATTCACGTTTCACGAAGGTAAAGAGTGTCATGCATAAAACCTCAAAGGCCACACTGTTCTTGGCGTTGAATAGAAGTAGACGTGCTCAGTTTATATCTACGATAGAGAACTTCTCCTGCTTCAGTATGGGATATCAGATAAAGCTGCTGATGTTGCTGTTTTTGCTAGCAGGAATGAGTGAAAGGGTGAGGCGTTTTTTAAAATATACCTAAGTTTTCTCAATTCTCCTCTGCTTCTTTTTGTTATTCTTCTCTTCTTCACTCCTCCCGTCTTTCTCTTGGTCCTTCTCCTCTCCTTCTCTCTGTTCTCCCATCTCCTCTCATCTTTATGTCATGCCATCGTATTCTTTCTCAATAAATTAGATATTGGAAAAAGGCATTTGGCTGTTTAAGACGCTCTAAGGTACAGCTAATATAAACGCACACACACACATGCACACACGCTCAATTTCCCACATCAACTCGTATATAATCCTGTGAACATTCATTCGCCTTATTAAGTTTTTCGCCCGTTACTGTTTACGTGTCAGGCGGTGGCTCCTCCATATTGCTTTTGGATGTGCCAGAGCCAAGCAGAACTGGGTCAACCACTGGAGTGCCCCGCCCTGACGCGCGTGCAAGTCGGCATGTGCCTGTCACCTAACTCATCATGTGACGTCATAGGAGAGAACTGTGTCAAAGGAAACATATTTCTTGCCATCAAATGTTGCCCATAGTGACACTTGAGGGTGAGACGAGATGACAACTTAATTGACAACAGGAAAAAATCCAATGATATAACCTAAGGAAAAATCTTTGCTATAACGTGGACCTGATGGCTAAAATTTCAACAACAATATAAAGAAGAGAATGAAATTTGGAAAAAGAACATGGACCACGAAAAATCCGTCAAATAAAGCCATACCTGGAAAAATTACACAATAGAACTTTTGGACATATTTCAACCGATGTTCCTCTTCACAGAGATCTGACTATACATACTTTACATTTAATATAAAATGTATTTTTTTTTTCAATTCATTCACGGCTTGGTATTGAAATCAATAAGAAAATATTTTCCGTCTGTTATTGAAATGATTTATTGTTTTTACTTTCAAAATATTTCTTCATGTGGTTATATGTCTTGAAACGGGACAATACAAGTGTGCAAACTGTTTTATCACAGCTAACGACAGTAATTCTTAAATCAAAGAAATTGGCATTTAGGGAAAAAAGTTATTGTCTTAATACGATTGAAGTTTTGAATATGTTACATAAATACCACATGCCCAATTCACAACTAAATTATTTCATTGCCTCTGTTACTACAGGCCATATTTTGGCAATGTACATTTTTGTACACTGGTCCTGTGCACAGAAAATCTGCCACATTTCACGCATTTCACATTGATCAATTTGAAGCAAGGTGACAAAATGAATAGGCTGATCAATATAATAAAAATGCAAATGTTGGTTTGAATAAACCCTGGAACCCTTTATTTCACTTAGCTTAATCAAACGTATACATTACATGTGCGACAAGAATGGTAGTCCTAAAAATGAAATCCTTGTTTCCATATAGTAAGTAAAGGTAAGGGTTAGCCAGAAGTACCGGGGTCAGTAATATGGGATGAGTGTCATCTGTACAAGGTAAAGGGGAACGCTCTCCTTCTCCTGGCGTTAATTAGATTGTAGAAAAAACTGGTGATTAGAGCGAGTACATTGGAAACTTGAGGTGGTGTGTCAGTTTGTTAATCTGATTGCAGACAGGAAGAGTCCCCGCGGAGCTGAATCTAACTAAGATCAGATCATCTACACCGGTAGTTTTATTGGGAATGAACCCTTATAGTATTCAAACACGTAAATGTTGCGTTTATTTCACAAATAAACAGCCATTCGTTAGGAGCGTAGGTATTATATCACAACCGCCGTCGATGTCGTTGCTTTTGCATAATTGAAGCGTGCAAGATGAGTCTCAGCCACACCGTGAATTATCTTTTTTAAACAGTTTGTTGAAGATATTCCTCTTGGCGCAATGCCTCTCAAAGACGTAATATGCAATGCTGGTGGCGACATTAATATATGGTTTCGGTCCCAGCGCGAATGCCAGTGAGGTTAAGATTTTGGTGAAAACACCAGCATTGCGAAATCTCATTAGAGAATCCTTGAGATCTCATCTTTATGTCAAAATCTTCTGTCAGGTAACCTTTTTTCTATAGCACTATTAACATGATGAAAAATTTAATGTATGTCCGTCCACAAATATACACTACGCCTTTGACTTAAAATAGTCGCTGGAAAAGGAATATCATGAATTAATAATAACCTGGATGCTACTGGATTGGTCTACCTGATAAAGCCTTTGGCAGTTAGGCCTTTTTAAAAATATATCTTACTTTTTCTTTTTCTCTCTACTTTCTTATTATTCTCCCCTTCTTAACACTTCTCTTAGTCTTTCTCCTCTTCCTCTGTTCCTCCGTCTTATCCTTATGACACTTCACCATTTTCTTTCTCAATTAATTAGATATCAAGAGTGGGCTTTTGCTGTTTAAGGGTGCATTCCCAGAGATTTAGATCGATCCAGAGATATAGATTTAGATCAACCTAACTCCCTTTGGGTTCACGCTAAATTGCATTCAGCCAAGCGGGCACCATAGTTGATTACCCCTTTACAGCTTTTAATAGGCGGGACAGACGCTTAAGCCGGCTAAGCTGACGGTAATCTAGTGAGACTCCCCACAGGAAAAGATCGATCTAAAATCTATGGGAATGGCGTCTAAGAAGTTCTAAGGTACTGCTAACATAAACGCACGTCACATGCCAACATCATCTTGTATAAAATCCTGTGATCATTCATTCATTCAACTTATCATAGGGATAAAAGCGTCAGTATAGCAATAATTCTTTAAGAAAAAAAAATTAATTGTCAAAAAGATAGCAGTAGTGTTTTAATACCACCGTCAAGGAGGTTATGTCTTGCTTGTTTGTCTGTCTGTCTGTCATCAACATAACTCAAAAAGTTATGGACCGATTTTGATGATATTCTCAGGAACTGTCAGAAGTGGGCCAATGAACAGATGATTAGTTTTTGGTGGTGATCTGGATCAGTAATCAATCAATAATACAAAATATTGAAAATTTAAGGGTGAAATGGAATTGGATGGAGACTTCGCTGCCTTGGCGGAGGTCTGCGCTCTCTGAGTGCTTTTTTAGTTTTTAAAATATTTTTCTTGTCCTGGTAGGTTTATGTGTATTGAAAAGAAACAATACAGAAGTGATATCCATTTTATTATGAGATGTAAAGTTCTCCATCAGCCAAAACTACCAAACCAAATAATTTGCATTTGAACAAAGATTTTCACCAATATGATAAAAAGTTTAAACAAAACATCAAATTGCTTCTGTTTTGGCTTATTTTGACCACATAATACATCATCAACAAGAACAAGAACAACAAAATAACCAACAAACTCAACAAAATTTATAAAGTAAAATACTATTTGTAAGAGAATCATGGTAGAACACTTCAGTATTCTGTGCCAGAATCCTTTTAGTTCACTGGTCCTTTGCAACTCAAGGGTCTAAAGTATATGTTACATGAAGCATTTCAAATTGGAATATTTTAAATTTACTGTTTTCCACTATTAATTTAAAACACAACAAAACAACCAATGCACTTAAAATATTGTAGCCCAATATCCTACAACCCACCAAAATGTTTACCACAAAAACACCCACTATAAAGCTATGATTAACTTAACCCATGTGGTGCATGTAAGTTGCACTTACAGTGCATTCAGAACAGTGGACTAACAGATCTGCGGATCAAATATGGTGACCCGCTAAAAAACTTGCCGCTTAATTCCAGATATGACATTAAATAAACTCCACGCTGAGATTACGCAACAAGCATTCAAATGGGTTGGCCAAATTTGGTATGTAGATTTGTTAGTGTGCTGTTCTGAGTGAGCTCTAAGATACCAAATAAGCAACAGGCAATAATACTGATGTGTTATATATTTCAGAAGATTCATTTTGAATGAATGTGCTTACTGTTACACAGTCCACATAATTTTTTTAATCTTTTACAAAAAATCATAATAATAATTTAAAAAAATTAATTAATTAAATCAAATAAAAATAAAATATAAATAATAAAATAAACAAAATTTGAAATGCAGTTATTTGCAATATTCACTGTTACCTGCACACCTTACTAAGCATCCAAAATATACTGTGCTACTGTCATTTTGTTTTTGTCAATTGACCAAATTCTTGTTTATTTATACAAGAATTCTTGTTTATGGACTGAACTGTCACTTGAAGCTTTTACATATCATTTGCTAATGAAAGCAAAAAATCCAATGCTATTCTTAACCAAGTTATAACTGAAACCCCTTTCCTAATAGTTTGTCCTTCGCTAGCTGAAACAGTCCCACAAACAGTTCTGCTAGTTTGGGATCAGCTTGAAAGCGATGCTGTATTAATTTTTTTGGTGATGGATTGGAGACCTCCGACTGATTGTCGCTAACGCTTACAGAATCTCGATGTTGTGTCTGGGATGGGTAGCCATGAATGAACTCTGCAATCCTGTCTTGGGTGGTATGTGTAGCCTCCTGGTGTCAAAAATAAAAAAAATCAGAATATCAGAATCAGAGAGTTGCTCATGCAAGAATATCCCTCCAATAAAGGGTGGAAATGGGATGCTACAAACTAAAGTAAAATTACAACATTTTTAAATGCATTATATTATTTTACAGCAAAAAAAAAAAAAAAAAAAAAAAAAAAAAAAAAAACAACCAAAATAAAAAAAAAAACAATAAAATAAAAAAAAAAA